>CAUYON010090920.1:0-27241 GCA_963573935.1 Arctocebus calabarensis
TAGTCCCAGCTACTAGGGAGGCTGAGGCAAGAGAATCGCTTAAGCCCAAGAGCTGGAGGTTGCTGTGAGCAGTGTGACGCCACGGCACTCTACCCAGGGCGATAAAGTGAGACTCTGTCTCTACAAAAAAAACAAAAAAAACAAAAAAAAAACAGTTTCCTAAAACCTGTAAATGTCTCTGCTTATCTAATATTGGTGGCACTTGATAATTTAAATTTATCCTGCCCCTTTTCTTTTTTTTTTTTTTTTTTTGGCCGGGGCCGGGGTTGAACCTGCCACCTCCAGTATATGGGTCCAGAGCCTACTGCTTTGAGCCACAGGTGCCACCCTGTCCCACCTTTTTATAAAGTCATCTTTTAAATTGCTAAATCATATATCATAAACCTGTCCTGAAATGAAATTAGAATCAGCTGGTGGTAAAACCAATGATGTGATGGGTATCTGGGTATCTATTTAGTAGGAAAGCCAACATATCAATTGAAAAGATGGGAAAGACCCAAAAGAGATAAGTGATTACTAGATATAGGATATCTGCCATGAGAAAGTGGGAAAACTTTTCCCAAAGTATAGTGCAATGTAATAGAAAGCCCAGACTTCTGAGTGAATGTAACTACTAATATACTAATTGATATTGCTGTTACAATAATTATTATTACATTTCATCTGTTATAAGAAAAAAATTGTTTACATTTTGGCATCTCTGGATTGTCCTTACCATACCGTACAACTGCTGTTGGCTAGGCAAATTGGGTCAGAGCTATTCCTCTTGTTGCCATTTAAATTGAATTACTTTCATTATTGAGTTTAACTACCATTTTTCAAGTCTTCAAAAAGACAGGTTTTCACTATAATACAGAAGTACACCAAAAAAGTTACTGTGTACACAGAACTCGTGGAGAAAGCATACATCTGATATTAGCAAACCAGAGTTCATCATTGGAGTAATAACCTCAATTTCATATTTTCTTGCAAAACAAGCAAGTTACATGGTGAGTGTATGTTTAACTTTTAAGAAATTGTCAAACTGTTTTCCAAAATGGCTTCACCATTTGTTGCATATGAGAGTTCCAGATGGTCCATATATATCCTCAGCAATATTTCATATTATGAACTTTTCTAATTCTAGCCATTCTAGCTGGTGTGTGATGATGTCCCATGTGGTTTTAATTCACACTTGCCTGAAGATCAGTGATGGATATCTTTTCATGTGTTTCTTTACCTTTCATATATTTTATTTGATGAAGTATCAATTGAAATTTTTTGCCTACTTTAAAATTTGAGTTGATTGTCTATTGATTGGTATTGAATTATAAGAGTTCTTTACATATTTTGAATACTCTTTAATCAGATATATATTTTTCAAATATTTATTTCCAATCCATGGCTAGATTTTTTATTTTCTTAATAGTGACTTTTTTTTTTTTGAGACAGAGTCTCACTATGTCGCCCTTGGTAGAGTGCTGTGGCATCACAGTTCATAGCAACTTCAAACTCTTGGGCTTAAGTGATTCTCTTGCCTCAGCCTTCCAAGAGGCTGGGACTACAGGAGCCCACCACAATGCCCAGTTATCTTTGTTGCAGTTGTCATTGCTGTTTAGCTGGCCTGCGTCACATTCGAACCCGCCATCCTCAGTATATGTGGCTGGCACCATAACCACTGTGCTACGGGTGCTGAGCCTTATAGTGCTTTTTTTATTTCATGCTTTGTTGATATCTGTTTTGATCATTGTTCTTTCTCTCTTATGATTGTTTTGGGTTGAATTTGCTCTTCTTTTTTCTAATTCATTAATGAAGAAGTTGAGGTCATTGTTTTGAATCTTTTCTTCTTTTCTAATATAGACATGAGATGCTATTGAGAATTGTTTCATGCCCTGAATGTCTTGGAAAACATTTTTCTATGTTCTTGAAAAAAAATCTATATTCTGCTATTTGGGGGTGGCACATTCTATAACTGTGAATTGGGTAAAATATATTGATAGCATTGTTAAAATGTTTTATATACCTAGCAATCTGTCTTCTGACAGACAGTTCTGACAGCTTTATTATAATTATGGACTTTTCTGTTTCTGCTGTTCTTTGACACTTTCTCACTGTGCAGATTCCTCCTGTCTTGTTCTCTGCCATGCAAATTCTAGCCTCTTGGCCTCCCTAGAAGCGATCTCTGCCTCCTGCCTTTGTGGCAGGTTTTTCCCTCCCTGAGATGCTGCTGGGAACTCGTGCACAGGTGAGGTGCAGTCATCGAGTGTCACTTCCCGCAGTGATTTCAGTCCTGCGCTGCCTGTTGTCTGATGTCTGAGAAACATTGTTTCATACATTTTGTCCAGTTTTATAGCTTTCTAAGGTCCAAAATTAAATCCATTTTATTTAATTTTAAATCTAATAATGAGTTCTTCTCCAAAGACGTTGACATCCATGCAAAACAATAACACCAAAAGAGGATGGATGAAGGATGAGCTCTGGAAGGACTGAGCCCCCTGGTGCAGGTACATCAGAGTCCTACACGACCATGACCCATCACGTGTTGGTCCACTGCATGGGCACATAGGCTCAGAAAAATACATTTCATCAAAAGTAGCTATTCAGAGTGGGAAGACCGGATGCCACAAACCATTTTAGGACCCACATGACAAAGGAATGTGAGTCTAGATTGTTGTCATGTCCAATAAAAACAAGAAAACACCATCATCTAAACTTACAGAACCAGTATGAGCCACTTGGAAGAAAGTGGCAGAAACATCAGTTTCTTTCAAGAAACACTCTTTCAAGAAATGTAGTAATGCATACTTTTGATGACACAGAAGGAGCTAATTATTTATTGGCGTTATTATTGGGTACCATCTCAGTCCCCTAACCAGGGCTTTATCGGGGTTGGAAAGCTGCTGCTCATGGATCTGCCCTCTCCGCGTCACATGGGCCTGGCCTCTCGGGAAGGACGACATGCCTGCTGGGAGGAACTCTGAACCTTCCAACAGGACGCAACTCGGAATTGCTCAGAAGGCAGCTCCGTGGAGGACGTTGGCTCCAGATTCTATGAGAATTCATATCTCGATCTAATGATTTATTGAATTGTTACACATTTTGAGTTAGAGTTCCCTTTTGTCTTCTTAAGCTTTTAGCAGCAGCTACTTACGTGCTGTAGAATTATTCGTCATTCTGATTAAAGACAGCCAGCTGAAAACGTTCATTTATCTGAGTCCCTTCAGAAAGGCTCTTTCAAACACTTTCACTTAATTTAATCCTCATTTTCTGTATGATTCTCTCACCCTGAAAGACACTTGCTGTCCCCCACATCCAGGAAACCGTCTCTTGTACACACTCCAGACAGTAACTCTGCAGTCTTTGCCAGAGCCGGGTAGGTGCCCTGTTAAGGAGGTCTTTCCTTAGACAGACTTACAGCCAGCTCCACCTCCGCCCCAGCTTCCACCTCCGGGGCCCTCTAAAGGTTCTGTGGGATGGACACCGAGTTGCTTCTCGACTCTCCCACTGCCAGTTTAGGACTTACCTTTGCCCACTGTGCTCAATCAACTGCCACTCTCCTTTCTGCATTCTTGCTTTCAAACTTTTGTTACTGCTCTACTCTTCTACTCTATTTACCCTTTTGAGTTTACTCATTCAAACAACATCCAAAAAAACCTTTACTGCTTTCGTGTTCTCTGAGATTTAGAAGAATTGGGACCAGGGCTCTGGATAAAAGCACCAAGTTCAAAAGCTCAGGTGACCTGAGCCTTGTCATACACTGACAGCTGGGGGCTAAAGTGACAGCACCAGACCATGAGGAGTCTGCTAGGTCTAAGTAGGAACTCATCTGCTGGGTTTATTACTACTCATTCTGGCTAATGAGAATTAGTCTCTGGCTAGTGAGACTAATCTATCACACCCCTACTGCCACAATTTGCATCGAGGAGAATCTGCATTCTCTATGCTGCTACCCTTCTTCAAGCATTAGAAAGTAGATGGTATAATTGAGAGGCTGAGACAAGAGAATTGCCTAAGCCCAGGAGCTGGAGGCTGCTGTGAGCCATGAGGCCATGGCACAAAGTGAGATTCTGTCTCTAAAAAAAAAAAAAAATCCAAGAAAGTAGATGATATAAGAAGTATTGTTAACTTATTTATGCCAAATTTTATTTACTGAGGTGTCTCCAAAAGAAGACAAGCAGAATTATCCATTACCCATTCCTGGAATAGCTAACATACAAAACTCGAGTTTTAAAAAAAATATATGCCCAGGGAGGCACCCATAGTTCAGTGGGGAGGGTGATGGCCATATGCACAAAGGCTGGCATATTCAAACCCTGCCAGGGCCTGCTAAACAACAATGACAACTGCAACCAAAAAACAGCTGAGTGTTGTGGTGGGCACCTATAGTCCCGGCTACTGGGAAGCTGAGGTAGGAGAATCACTTTGGCCCAAGAGTTTGAGGTTGCTGTGAGCTGTGATGCCACAGCACTCTACCCAGGGCAACAACTTTAGACTCTGTCTCCAAAAAAAAAAAAAAAGCCCTTTTAAAATGATACTAAACTTCCCCCCTATAAAAAAGTTTATCAAAGTTTATATTTTCTCCCTTTGGAAAAAAAGTCATTTCACTGAAAGTATAACTCAATGTACTTACCATAATCAGTAACAAAAAATTCATACATGGTTTGATTTGTGCCTTTAGGTATTTCTGGTAAGTCTAACTTGCTTTCATGATGTCGTAAAAAGTTTTCCAGTTTTTCTCTGTTTTCCAGTTCCAGAGGGGCTCCTAAACTCCACATTATGGCAAATACAAATAATTTATGTAGATGGTCGACACATGAAATACCACCTTCTTCTTTGGAGGGAATTAAACCCTCCAGAAGATTGAGAGACTGAAAATTATTTAAAATAAGTTTTTTAATTTAAAATTTTTAAGTAAAAAGTTTTAAATGATTAAATTAAGAGGAGGGCTAAAGAGAAGAAAACAGATATTTCTCAAGGTATTGCTTAATCACTGTGCTACAGACAAGAGCATTTAGATTCCTCTAGGCCGTCCTGTTTTAGACAGGCTGGGTGATCTAGCAGAAAGGATGCTGAACTAGGAATCTGGCCAATTCACGCCCCTGATCTTTCTGAGTCTCAGGTTCCTAACCAGAAAAGCAAAAGACCTAGATTAGATATTTGCTAAAGTAGCTTCTGCTTCTAAAGTTTTATTATCCAAATTTTCCAGATGAAATATTCTATTTCTTTGTAACATTCTACAAAATTTAGCAAACCATGTCCCCCAGGGCCAGCCACCTCATGGGCAAATACAGTCACTCTCATTCATTTAGGCATTGTCTCTAGCTTGCTTTTGTTTTACAACTGCAAAGTTGAGTGGTTGAGACAGAAATTTGTACAAAGCCATTTAAAATATTTACTATCTGGCTCTTTTAAAAAAACTGTGCCAACTCCAAACAGCACCAGAAAGAAATGTATATTATAGTAAGACATTCTCAGTCTTCCAAAACAAAATTATTTCAAAATAAAATTTTCTCTTAAGCATGTTTAAATAATTACTAAATGATTCGTTGATTTGGGCTATTTCTAACCTACCTGCCCTCACTGCCTGACTTCACTCAGAATCAAAGTACCAAAATGGGAGGCCAGGCATGGTGGGTCACGCCTGTAATCCTAGCCCTCTGGGAGGCTAAGGCAGGTGAGTCACTTGAGCTCAGGAGTTTGAGATCAGCCTGAGCAATACCCAGACCCCTGTTTTTCTTAAAAATAGAAAAACAAGCAGGGTATTGTAGCAGGCACCTAAACACCAGAATTGGGAGAATCCTTAAAAATTCTACTAAGTTCTGTTTTGTTTTTTTTTTTCCAAAGATGAGTAAGCAAAATAGTGCAGGAAGGAATGCTATAAACTACTTCTCAGAGAATTTTTGTTTAAAAGTTTTCGCTATCTGATATATGCTAAATTTACAAAGCCAAGACTGTCATCCAAGTTTTCCTGATTGCCACAAGTTCTGTTTATACTTTTCCAGTAAACTACTAGCTTTATTTATTAATTTTATCAACTGTCATTACTGGATACACCTTCTCGGACAGCTTACTAAACTTTACAGTGGGAAAGACAGTTCATTCCTCTCCCCCTAAAAACAGCTCTTTTAGGAGTGGTTTTAATAAAAGAGGACAGTGAGACCATCAAGAAGGTTTTTGATAGGAATCAAACTTCTCAGAGATTTTGCAGCCATATCATAAAAAGATTGATGTGAACTGTACACATTTTCTATTTGAGATGCCTATAAAAGTACAACTGAGTGGAAAAATATCTCAAAATCTAAGTACTGAATATACAAAAAAAATCTTACTTGCACAATATAATTGCACTCTAAGAGCTGCATTTTGGGGTTGAGGTTTAGCTTCATAAATGTATACGCATCTTCAAAGACTTTATCATACAGACTTAGGAACGTGGTAGCCTCCTGCATAGTACGCTTCTTCAACCAAGCCTGCAGCGAAGACACGGAATCCCTGCTTGTTAAGAAAGTGAAACACAGAAAGGCACTGAGCATCTTCCGTGCAGCCATCTCTCTTCCCCACCTGCAATATCGGCCTCCAGCTGAGAGCAGAGCTGCTGATGTAGACCATGCCCATCCTGGACACCGTGGCAGGAGAGGCGTTCTCAATATTGTGGACTTCAAACAAAAGCTTGCAACTAGGGGCCATGGGAATGCGATCTCCATTAGCTAACGTGAGAGTTTTATTGTCATCCAACACAGAATTTAAGTTTTCAATCCAAATGGCATCCACGGGGCCATCTAAAATGAGGAAAATGTTTTCACCTGCAAATAATTAAAATGGAAAATCACTTTTCATCTGCAAATAATTAAAACAGAAAATTAAATGAATATTGTCTTGTGAACAAATTACCAGGTAAAACTGATCACGAAGGGAGGTTTGTGTGTACCTTTTTTGGCTTTTAATGTTTTTCTCCACAGAGTAGAAAAAATCCCATCTGTCCAGTCATTAGTAGCAGTGTCCAGTCTGCCAAACATCTGAGGTGCGGTAATAGCTTTTGGATTCATTCGCATTTCTCTGTGGGGCCGTCCACATTCTGTTAATGACTTCATCAGAACTGTTATAACAGTTGTCTTCCCAGAACCACTGGGCCCGAGAGTCATCAAGCCATGCCGTACCAAAGACGTCTCATATAACTACACAATTAAACAATAAATTGAAAAATTTAATTTATGAGTCTCTGGCTGACATTCACAGGAGTTAGCTGAAATTTAAAAGGCTTTAAATAAGCTCTTCATTAAAGTAACTATTTCACTACTTAAAAGTTGTGAAAATGTTCTTTGTTTTACTAGATGTGCACATAGCAAATTAGCACCATGTAATAAAATGAGATAAGTGACGAAGTAATGACAATGTGGAACTTGAATTACATTGTGAAAATTCAGGATTCAGTTTGTGTTTCTCAAACTTCTATTGCCTGTGGTTTGGTTTGCTGATCTCTCTAACCAGCACGTGTTCCACACGCAAAACACTCCGCATCTAGTGTGATGATTTCGCCCCTAGTGGTGGGAAGCATTGCAATGAAGAGTCCAGTTTCGCGTGGGCTTTCTGGTCTCCCCAAATTGCATCTTGAATGAGGATTCACGTGCGAGTGATTTATTCAGGGCTTTCTCCCAGGAGAAACCAATAAGGGAGTGAGGAAGCTGAAGAAGAATGGGAAGAATGTAAGCGAGGTGACTGAGGACAGAGTCCTATGGAGGGTAGAGTCCAGCAGACCTCAGCCTGATCCCATGGGAGACTCTGGAATGTAAGCGACACCTCAGTGAGTGCTGCACCTGGCAGCAAGCGAGCATGACTTTCCTACCCCATCACCTACCAGGCCTTACCTAAGGAGAGGGTCATTTGGGGGACGGTGCGAAATAAGCTCCCTGGCAATGCTACTGTTTGTGCCTGCCAACGAAGTGGCTGGAGTCCTTTCCCTCACCATTAGCACACGGAGGCTGGGAGGAGGCCCACAGCAACAGCAAAGGGGATTCAGGAGACATACTAAGAGCGCTGGCAGTGTCTGCTACAACATCCCGAAACAAAAATCCCAAGGTCCCCTGAATTTGGAGAGGAGAGCTTCACTTCTTATAAAGGGGCATGCCTGCAGGCTGGCCTCCTGACAGGTTGGAAAGCTCAGCCTCTGGCCCAGAAGGGAACACAGACACATCAAGGGAGTGGAAGACGGACAGGGATTTATACTGAAAGGTTGGCCAAATATACATATTCAACAGGTAGGAGAGGTTATGAATATTCACAAACAATCCGTGTTACATGTGACCCACTGGAGTGGAGACAACATTTAAATGCATTATAGTTAGGCTCTATATGTCAACAGGTGAAGAAGGGACACAAGGGCACTCAAGTGTGCGGCCTCCATAATCTGGCCCAAACCACTCCGTGGTTGATGATCTCTGAATCAAGAGGAAGTTACTGATCTCAGTCTCTCATCCTATCAAAGCTGTAGTTACATCCTGTGGAATGGTGTGGGGAGAGAGGCAGGTGTCAGTTAGATAGATAGCATCACAGCCAACATTGTTGTTTGAAACAATTGTTTCAACATTGCTTATCTCAATGCTAGTGGTTGTTTAGCTGCTAGAGAAAAAAAACCTTGGGGCAGTTAGAACATAAGTTTATCCTTTAAGTGTAGGGGCAAGCAACTTAACCCTTGCCTAGTGTGGCCTTTTTATAATTTGGTATCATATGCCATAACCTCTACTTTAAGAAAAATGAGAACTCAAATGTTTGGCAGCTGATCAGAGGCAGAATCTGAGTTATTTTTCTAACATTTTGGATAGAAATGTATTACTGTTGTGACCCAGAGTTTAAAAGCAATACAGGCACTGTCCATAACATTATCTTTAAGAGCAGTACTACTGACATCAAAAGCCCAAAATTCTAATCCCCACCCTTTGAGATGACTAAAATTTAGTATTCAACATATTGTATGCATATACATACAACATATTTTCTCACAATTTAAAAAAAAATACTTAGAATGGTTTTCAATACACAGATGAAAACTATTTAAACTTTTCCCCATGTATCTATTTATTTGTCAGGTTTAAACTTATGTCTCAAGTACTTACATGTCTTATAGCTTGGCAACAAAAGTAGGCTAAAATAAGAATTTTTTTGTTTGTTTTTTGTTTTTGTTTCTGTTTTCTGTTTTTTGAGACAGAGTCTCACTCTGTCGCCCTCAGTAGAGTGCCGTGGCATCTACAGCTCACAGCAACCTCTAACTCTTGGGCTCAAGTAATTCTCTCATCTCCGCCTCCCAAGTAGCTGTAGTTATAGGCATCCGCCATAATGCCTGGCTATTTTTTTTTTTTTTTTTTGTAGTTGTCATTGTTGGTTAGGTGGCCCAGGCCGGGCTTGAACCCACCAGCCTCAGTGCATGTGGCTGGCACCATAAACACTGTGCTATGAGTGCCGAGCCAAGCATTTTTATTTTTAAATGCAATTTTTAACAATCTGCACAATTTAAGATCCTTCATTTTCCAGATGTCCTGGAAAATACTCCCAAGGCATCAAGCTCAGAGATTTTAATCTTGTGCTTCTACTACGGCTTCTTGACTCTGTTGATAAAGTGGGTGGACAGCTAACACAAGGAAGAAAGGTGTTAACAGACACAGGCAAAGGACTTAAGTTTCAGTGTATGTGAAGGATACAACATGCCCATACACAAAGCAGGAACAAAGTAGCACTCCCAAATTCCTCAGACTCTGTACCCAGCAGAGGCACTCAGTTGTTAGTTTGTTCTAGCTCACAGGGTTTTCACACCCTACTGTCCCATGCCCACTGTTTGTGAGATTCTGATTACTGCCCAATGTTCTTACTCAGTGTGAGTAACAATCACCACTTGATTACTATGAGGCTGGGGAAATCCATACTACTATCTCTAAGACAGAAACACACCCTGAACGACTCTTCTTGCAATGATGGTATATAGAAAAGGCACCAAAAACATGTATACACATCTTAAGAAAGGAAAAGAGTGTATTAAAATTGTAATACTCAAGTTGTGTTTGACTTCTGCAATTGCAAGAAATACAAGATATAATACAAGAGATAACAAGTGTTATTGGTATATACTGAGTTGGGTATTAACAATTTTAATGAAGGTTTTTCCTTTCTTAGGATGCATATACATGTTTTGTTGTTGTTGTTGGGTTTTTTTTGCAGGTTTTGGCCGGGGCTGGGTTTGAATCTGCCGCCTTCTGATGGGACAGATATGGGGCCCGACGACCTACTCCTTTGAGCCACAGGCACCACCCTGTCTATACATGTTTTTAGCACCCTCTATATATGGTGTTTCAATTTAGTTAGAGCATTTGCATGAGGTGAGACTTATCGGTTCTTCTATTTAGAGGGTAATCTTTAATACACGTTTATTACTATACTGATGAAAGATGAAATTTTCTTTACCTGCACAAGTTTGAGGTTCCAGGGTGGATGGTTAATCAAGCCTTCTAGCTGAACTTGGTTGGTTACCGCAGCTTGCAGTTCCACATAAGTACTACTATCCAGCTGCAATCCTGGAAACAGGTCATTGATCAAGCTGAGGAATAGGGGTTCATCTTCATCGATCTAAGGGGACATAGGTCAAAATAGCTCTTTCAGGCAACAAATATTGATCATCTACCTAGAATCCACACAGCACTTATTGCCTCACACCCAGAGACTCGTCTATCATTCTCCTAATCAGTCTTGGGTCCTCTTGTGCTTTCTCCTGAGCCCCACCACTGAATACACTCAGTACCCAAAGTTTCTGGGCATTCAACATCTTCTACAATCTAGCCACAGAGTCTGATCTCATTTCTTTTTTTATGAATGCTTTGTTTCTCACAGACTGACATTTGCATTAACCTTATAAACAGTGATTTATAGTCCAAATCCCATGAGAATAGAGTATTAGTATTTTATTTAAATTGGGAGGAAAACCCCATAACCCTGCAAGACTTTGTTCAACATTGGCTGGGAAACTCTACCAGGGCAGTCTTCTCAGCCTTTCTTATGAGCAATAGGTTTGAGAAAACCAACTCCAATCCTTACTTGGTACGTCTTTAATATATGGACTGCTCCATTCCCAACCTCTGACCCCTTCTGATTTCTCCTTACTCTCCAGGACTTCCCTGATGCTTTTTAAAATACTTATCTAGGGATTTCAAGAATAACATTATCTAAAAGAGGCAGTGAGGTATATGGGAAGGAGCAGAGGATTTGGCATCAGAAAGTCTGTTCTAGCTTCTTAACTGACTATGATTATTGGTGAGTCCTCCAACCCCTTGAGCCTACTTCTCCCACAGGTAAAATAATAAGCAAACTAGCCCTCCATATCCCAGAGCTACTGTGAGGCTCAAACAAGAAGTAGGTATGAAAAGTCTTCATAATAGCAATGAACTCTATAGATGTGACTTGTTTTTGTAACTAGGACGTGAGCTTCCTGAGAACCATTTCTTCCTCAACCTGGTACACCCAAGGCATGGGCACAATATGAGACCCATAGATGCCCTTGAACGAACACCACATGAACATTGAGGAACCTAGGGGTTCCTTGTGGTTCATAGGAACCACATAGGAACCCCTTGATGCCCATAGATGCCCTTGAACAAATACCACATGAACATCTCCATCAGCTTGCTCAAAACAACCTGGCTGTAACTGTGACAAGCACAAAGTAGGGATGATAACTCTTATACCTCCATGGCAAAGTTTTAGTACGTCTTTGGAAAATAGGAATGGTGGGGTTTTGGTAGAGACGTGCCTGAGATAAGCTAGTCATATTCAGAGAAAGCAAAACATCTTCATGCTTTCCTGTGAACCCAGATTTTCATGTTAAGAATTTGTGTCACATTAGGAATAATGACAGAGAACTGGACTGAATTTTGGAGCTGAAGCCCACCGATGACCTGTTTTATTGCACAGAACTGCTAAAACGAGGCACTTGGCTGAGCACGAGGGTGCACACCTGTAATCCCAGCACTTTGTGGAGGCGGAAGGATCACTTGAACCCAGGAGTTTGAGGTTGCAGTGAGCTATGACTCCACTGTCCTCTGGCAGGGCAACAGAGTGAGACTCTGTCTCAAGAAAAAAAAAGAAAAGAAGAGAAGAGAAAGAAGAAGAGGTACTTCTGTATGCTCTGATCATACAGAGCATAGGAGTTTTTGTCACCTTCTGGAGCATAGTGGGAGCGTCCCCCACCTACACACACCTGCAATTATTAGTGCTCACAGCTCAAGACGAGCCAACCCCCATTTGTCAGCTAAATAGAAAGAAACCAGGTCAAAATCTTGGAAGAGAAGTGAAATCACAGAAGAAAGATACCAATTTAGAAAGGTTCATGTCTCTCAGTCCTCTCATGACAGTGCTTAATTCACTATCTTCTGGTCTGGCTCTTTTTTGAGATCCAAGTGTCCTCAAAACAGACAGAATATTTCTCAATCCAAAATCATAATGAACCTAAGATGGGACAAGAGGGCAAAAAAAAAAAAAAAAACCAAAACTATTTAATTGAAACCTAAAAGTACAGTCACTCTATGCATAAGACATTCTGATACTTATAAGCCAGAGTTCTGGAGTGGCTGAGGTGTAAAGTTTTATTAGCTCAATTCTCCTGCCTTTGTTTTACCTGAAAAATGATCATTCCCTTGGAAAAACCAAGATGTGTGATACAGTATTCACACCTTAAATAGCTTTTGCAAATAATACTATCTGGGCAAAACACAGTAGATTCTAAATGTAGACTTAACAGGCACATACTATCATACATGCTATGATTCCGTTGATGTGACATTCTTGAAATAAAATTACAGAGATGGAGAAAAGGTTAGTGGCTGCAACAGGTTAGCAGTCTGGGAGAAAGGTGAGTGTGGCTATAAAGGGTGGCAGGAGGGAAACCTGAGATGGAACAGTTCTGTCTTGATTGTGGTGGTGACTACTTCAGTCTATACATGTCACATAATTCCACAGAGCTATACACCCAATTATGCACGTGTACATATATACCTGGAGAAACTTTAATGAACTCTGTGGATCATTCTAGTATCAATTTTCTGGCTTAGCTATCATATTATAGTTACAAGATGCCAACATTAGTGGAGGCAAGGTGAAATGCATAGACCTCCTTGTATATTTCTTTGTGACTTCCTGCAAATGTACACCTATTTCAGAATAAAAAGCTTTAAAAAATACATAAGCAATAGGTCAAATTAATTATAAATACAGGGTATCCCAAAGATTGCCCCTAAAGTTGCCATACATAGGAAAAATGGAAAATTGTAATTAAATGTCCCTTCATTTACAAATATTCGTAACAAAAAGCGGGGCGTGGTGGCTCTCGCCTATAATCCTAGCACTCTGGGAGGCCGAGGCAGGTGAATAGCTTGAGCTCTTGAGTTTGAGAAGAGCCTAAGCAAAAGCAAGAAACCCTCACCCCCGTTATTACTAAAAATAGAAAAACCAAGGCAGGAGGATCTCTTGAGTTGGAGGTTGCTGTGAGCTATGATGCCACAGCGCTCTACCCAGAGCTCTCATGAGACTGTCTCAAAAAAAAAAAAAGCAATATTCTTAACACAATTTTACAAAATATTCTCTATTTGTTCGGCACCTCTTCACAAAATTCCATAAGGAATATTTTGCAAATAAAGGTGCATTTAGATATGATTTCCCATTTTTCCCCAAGTGTGGAAACTTTAGGGGAGATCTTTGGGACACCCTGTACATTCCAGGCAAGAGTCAATGAGATTTTTTAACTCACTGATGAGCATTTATCAAGATAAAACTGCAAAATGAAAAATTCTATAGCTGAGAGAAAAATAGATACGTAAAGTTACCTGTTTAGTAAGTTGCTCTTCACAGAGTTTGTAAAGAACATAAAATTTTTGAGCCAGGATAACATTTTCAAGAAAACCACAGCTTGCAAGTTTAACTCGCATAATGATCTGAAAAATAATGTGGTGAAGGCTGTGTTAACCAGTTTGATGAAAATATTTAAATATTTCAAATGGTGTATAAAACCAGCACATCGTACCCCATGATTACATTAATGTACACAGCTATGATTTAATAAAAAAAAAAATCTGAAAAATAATACAGTGAGAGTTTTTCAACAACTTTAGTGGAAAACAGGAAAGAGTATAAATTATATCATGGTTTTAAATCCTGGTGCATACCTGCCTATCAGGAACCATCATAGCAACCGTTCTAAACTGGATCTTTAAGTTTTCTGGTAGTTCCTGGCGCCCGGCATATCCAGGGTTCTAAAAGTTAAAATATGTTTAATTTTTAGTTGTTGATATAATCATCATTTTCTGAACACAAATAGAATCTAAACCCTTAGTTCAGACAGTATTGGAAAATATTAGATTCATAAAATGTCCTTGTTTTCTCAAAAATGTGAATTGAACCATCCATATTTATTAATGTTCCTATTGCTTCCTTTTACACGTTTCCATTTTCATCATATTGCTAAAGTCGCACACACAATTTTGTGTAGCAAACATTAAGCATCTTCGTGTCTACTGACTTAAAGAAATAGAAAATGAGAGAATAAAAGAGAGAACAGAATAAATACCAGGATATTATGGTCTAAAATATGGAAAAAGAAATTCAGGATTTTATACTGCTTAGCCTACTCAGGAAAAGGAAAAAGAAATTCAGGATTTTATACTGCTTAGCCTACTCAGGTGTGTTTTAGTTCATCTCTTCAATTATTCTTTGCAGTCATCGAGTTCTCTGGATGACAAAACCTATGGTGATGGGAAATAAAGAAGGGAATGACATGAAAAATATTGAAAAGGAAGAAAGTAAAGGTGGAAAGGAAACTAAGGTCTCCTATGATAGGTCAGAACCAAAAGTCCCAAAGGAAAGGTCAGAAGTTCAAAGACGAGTACAGCAAACAGGGGTCAGTTATTTCAGGCAAGTTCACTGAGAAACCTTCAGTCCCATGAACACTTACTGGGCATTGTTAAGAGGCCAGATACTTTGCTAGGTGCTGGAAACACAAAGGTGGCTGGTTGCCCATCAATGCTCCTCCTTCCTTAGCCACAGAACCCAAGCCTCAAGCTACGTACATCACCATGCACATTAAAAACTCTATTTCCCACCCTGCCTTGCAGCTGCTTTGATTAAATTCTACACAGAAAGGTGCAAAGGAACACATTGTATGAAATCTCCTTGATGTTTGTTTGAAGGAAGTTGATTCAATCAACGGGATGCAACAAAATGCAATGCTTTCTGTAGCATCTTGGGTCAAAAGGTGACCCCGAGGGTGGAATCCCTGATGGAGCAGAACCAGAGGAGGATCTTAACAGAATAAATCCTTATATGTTGAGCTACATTTTTTTCTTGCCTTAATTATTCACAGATTAGTGCAATATCTAATTGCTATTTTCAATATTATTCTTAATCCAGAGAGAATGTTAAACTTCTTTTAAATTTTTCTAGGCCATGGTTTCCACACTAAGTAAATTACTTCATCCCATTTCCTGAGTTATAACCATTCACTTCTGGATTGTTATTATTTTCCCCTAACTTCTTTAATGGAGTTTGCTTACAATAAAGTTATCAGAAACATTTCTGCTTTTGCTTCCTATAATTTATCTTTTTCCCTTGGGACTTTTAAAACTCAGAGTAATTTGTATTATCTTGCAACTTGGAGACTTACCTTTTAGATAATACAGAAAAACATTAAAACTGAACATTTCCCTAATTTGTAGAAACTCCTTTTTATTCATGCCTTTGGTTTTCTATCTGATTCATTACTGAATCTCAAAGCCCTGCCCTCAATCACATAGTAATTCATAGAATTGAATTTGTTCCAATTCTGTGGTCTAAAACCTTGTTAAATTATTTTAGAATTTTAAGTCGTTCCCTTTTATTCCATGTCAGAGAAAAAACAAATATAGAGATTAACTAGGCAAGTTTTGATGTTAAAGAGACAATAACCTCTTTCCCTTCCTGGTGGTGAGCCTCAGGTACCTCAGCTATAGAAAAATCCACCCCAGAAGACCATCATAGCTGTAAGATGAGATAATGTACGTGTAAGACTGTTTAGTGTAAGATGAGATAATGTACGTGTAAGACTGTTTAGTGTTACTAACCAAATATAGTTCAAGTTCTTCCTCCCTCTGGCTACCTGACAGGACTGAACTTTCCCAACCCCTTAAAGTTAGGGATGGCCATCAAACTTGCTTTGGCCAATGACTTGTTACTTATGTCACTTCTGGAAAGAAACTCTTAAGGACCACAGCACAATTCTCCATGCTCTCATTTCCCTCTGCGACAGCACCCAGCAATGATTGGAGTAACTACCTTCTCAGCTTGAGTACAGAGTAATGACATATGAAGCAACCCTGGCCTCCCCGCCCCCATCCCAGGTAACTCACAGTGGACATACGGCATGAGGGAGAAGTAAGTCTTTGTGCTTCTAAGCAATTAAGATTTGAGGGCAGTGCCTGTGGCTCAGCGAGTAGGGCGCTGACCCCATATACCAAGGGCTGCAGGTTCAAACCCGGACCCGGCTGAACTGCATCAAAAAAAAATTAGCTGGGCGCTATGGCAGGTGCCTGTAGTCCCAGTTACTTGGGAGGCTGAGGCAAGAGAATCACTTGAGCTCAGGAGCTGGAGGTTGCTGTGAGCTGTGACTCCACAGCACTCTACCGAGGGTGATAGAGTGAGACTCTGTCTCCACAAAAAAAAAAAAAAAAAGACTTGAGAAGTATTTGTTACTGTAGAATAGCATGAGGTATGCTGTTCAATACAGTACATAGAATATTTAATCCCACACCTGAGATATAGTAAATGCTCAGTAAACAATAGCTATTACCAATAACATTGTTTTATCTTCTGTCTGAGCTATATTTACTTCTCAAAAAAAAAATCATACAATAGACAGAATAGCTCATGACTCCTGGACAGTCAATCATAAACCCACTAACATTTGCTTTCTTTTATTTAAGTCTGTAACAATTAAACTAATCAAATTGCATTTAAAGCCTATGTTCTCACCATTGTTAAGAAGATTCCAAATTCTGGATTTAAATCAACACAATCACCATCAGAAAAAATGAACTGTTTTTTCCTCTCTTTTCTTGCTGTCAAAACAATATAAATTTGTTGTGCCGCCACTGACAGTACAGGCAATTCAATTCTGTTAAACTCATCAAAACAGCCCCAGGAACCTGACTGTGCAAGACCTGGCATGAAAAACAGTTAATTTGCAAAGTTTCCTCTGTAATATACCTTCTGGATAGCAGTCATTTCTCCAAAGTGCTCCCATACAATTATATATTAAAACAGAATTTATGTAAAGTTTCATATTTGGCTGTTTACAGTAACATATTTAATTCCAGTGATAGAGGTTTAATTACATATTTGTATATCATCACCAAAATAGCACACTGTCAAAATGAAAGTATAGATATGTTGTTAGACCCAGGGATGCTGAAGGGTGACACAATTTGTTCTAGTCTGAAAGTGCCACCTTCGTCGGTGGGGATGGAAGGAGCCACACAGTGTTTGAGGAAACTGACAAAACAAGAAATGCCTTGTCACATCAGATCTTTTTGTTCCTTTTTTACTGCAACGAGGTAGAAATGGCAGGATGCAGGGTGAGGCAAAGAATGGCCAACGGGATTTTTATTTATTACAAAACTTAACACTGAGAGAGACCTGGATATTGTGAACATGGCTCCTGTTTATACAAAATGCTTCCCCCACTCTCAGTATTTCTTCTCTCTCCTGTAGGAAATGCCATTATGGGGTGGGGGTGGAGGGTCTGTGTGTGTTTGTGCATTAAATCCTTATGTCTCTTTTTTTTTTTTTTTTGAGACAGAGCTTCAAGTTGTCACCCTGGATAGAGTGCTGTAGCATCACAGCTCACAGCAACTTCCAATTCCTGGGCTCAAGCGAGTCTCTTGCCTCCACCTCCCTAGTAGCTGGGACTACAGGCACTGCCACAACGCCCGCCCATTTTTTGGTTGCAGCTGTCATTGTTGTTTGGTGGGCCCAGGCTGGATTCGAACCCGCCAGCTCAGGTGTACGTGGCTGCCGCCTTAGCCCGTTGAGCCACAGGCGCCAAGTCTATCCTTATGTCTCTTAAGTTTTCTTTCTCTGTCTTTTCCAAGAGAGCTAAAACTTCTCTTGGCTACATAGTCCAACTCGAGAGGTTTTTTTTTGGTTTAATTTGTACTTTCCATTTCCAAGAATTCCAATAGTTATTTTCTCGTAGTAGTAATAGCCTGTTTTTCTTTAATAGGTTGAATGTGATATTCTTGAATCTCTGAAACTATTAATTTTATTTTGAGGGTTTTTTTTTCTGTTTCTTCTATTGATTTAGTGGTCAGTAGATCCCTTTACTATGTTGGGTGCCTCCCTAAGTTCTTAAAATATTTTATGAGACGTTGTTAACTCTGCGCAATGGTTTCTGAGTGTGTGTTTCCTCATCCCAAATGTCGGCATCTGCAACAGGTATGCCTGCCGCTCGTGAGGACCAGGAAGGGGTGGGACAGGCACCAAAGCTTCCCTCTGGACACGGGGCTGGCAGTCTGACCCCGTTCCTTGCCTTTCCTCTCTGATACTAGCTCCCATCAGGGGAAGATCATTATCCAGAATCCCACTTCAGAGAACTGCGTGACAGCTTTTATAAGGAGGGAAAATACTGGAGAAAGACACTTCCTTTCCTTTTTCTGTGACTTCTGCTATCACTTCGGGATTCTCAGGCCACCTCCTGCTCTACTGAGCTTCTCTCCGCCATCCCCAGCTCTCCGCTCAGGGGCGGAAGAACCCGTCTCCTTGCTTAGAAATCTTTCAACACACAGGCGATCATAAAGAACAATATAATGAATAAAACATGTACCCACTTATCAACTCTTCACATTTTGCTTCCAAAGTCATTCTAAAGAATAGAATATTAGAATGACTGTTCAAGTTCAAGTTCGTGCATGCCCCTCTCTGAGATCTATACTCCCTCCTTCCCCAGAGGTAACTTCCGTCCTGAATTTTATGTCAGTGGTTCCTAGCCACACTTTTAAACTACTGCTCTTATATGTATACTCACAAACACTATTTACTTTGCTTGTTCAAATTTATTATGCATCTATCTAAATACATGTCCTTCTGCAATTTAATTTTTTTTTGTTCAGTCTCATTTTTCTGAGGTTTATCCATGCCAATACATGTACATCTAACTGAATAGCATTACATTGCATAAACACACCAGGTTAAACGCCGATCCCAGCCTCAATGGATACGGGGTTGTTCTGACAATGGAGCAGTCTCACCCTTGTCTTCCTGCAGTCCGTGTGAGGGGTGAAAGGCCGGGCTGGAGAGGATGCAGATCTTCACCTGCACCACCCACTGCCACCTGTTCTCTGAAGCAGTTCTACCAATTGACACACCCACAAGGGCAAAGAGGCACAGTTTTTACACATCCTCACCAGCCATGGCTTTGTTGGACTTTCCCACTTTTGCCAATCTAACAGAAGTGAGAATGATTATTTCATTATTTTATTTTGTGTCTCTTACTGATTTAAAAAGAATCTTTTAAACACAAGATATTATTAACCTTTTGTCAGATATGTTAAATGATCTTCTGTATGGAGCTTATATTGTTTCTACCTTCTCACATGGGGACACGTCACATAAAGGCTATATAATTTCATATATAAATAACTCCTACATCCAGGTAAATAAAGGGAAGAGCTGGATGTGCAGCCTCGTTGTATCTGCTACAAACACATCTTCACATCCCATTCAGAGGAAGGGCTGGATGGGTGAACTCACAATTTTTAATACAGGGAATCTTTGGTGCATTTCTCCCCAACCACATCCTCCTTCTCACCTCCCTCCCAGAGGGGGGAGCAGTTAAACTGAATCATTTTCTTGCTGTTCTTCAATTTACCCACTTTTCAGTGTTAAATAAATTTAATGATACTGGCTTCCTTCACTGTCTATGAGACTGCTCTATGTCAAGCCATCCTGGAGTTACTCCTTTTTACCACTACATAGCATCACTCTTCATTATTTCCTATATACTATTTTCTTTCCTTGTTATATGACATATAAATTATTATGTTCACAATCTATGTATCAAAACCACCGTAGAGGATACTTGGGGTTGTTTCCAATTGTTTGCTGTTACAAGCAATGCTGCCAAGAACATTCTCACTCATTGCCCCAGCACAAGTCCAGTTTATCTGAATAGATACCAAAGAGTGAGCTAGCTGAGAACACACATGCATGCTTTTTAAAGTAATGTAAGTTAATATCAAGCCAGTAGATGAGCTAATACAAGGGGGGATAGGAGAATGAGGGAGCAGGGAGAAGGGAGGGGATTGGGGGGTTATGGTGTATGGCCCACCTCTTGGTGGTGGGACACAATTATAAGAGGGACCTTATCCAACAAATGCAATCAGTGTAACATAGTTCTTTGTACCCTCAATGAATCTGGAACAATTAAAAAAAAACTTTGAAAACCAAATACTAATAATAATGTCAATTAAAATATTTTACACTCTGGCTCGGCACCTGTAGCACAGTGGTTACAGCACTGGCCACATGCACCAAGGCTGGTGGGTTCAAACATGGCCCGGGCCAGCTAAACAACAATGACAACTGCAATGGGTCCCAGCTACTTGGGAGGCTGAGGCAAGAGAAACACTTAAGCCCAAGAGTTTGAGATTGCTGTGAGCTGTGACACCATAGCACTCTACCAAGGGCGACATAGTGAGACTCAAAAAAAAAAGATTGTACACTTCTATAGGAGTGGATGAGTGTTTCCCTTGCCCCGACCCTACTAATGATCAAAAATGTCCCACTTAGGCTCGGCGCCTGTGGCTTAATGGGCTAAGGCGCCAGCCACATACAACTGAGCTGGCAGCTTCAAATCCAGCCTGGGCCCGCCAAACAACAATGACGGCTGCAACCAAGAAATGGTCAGGTGTTGAGGCGGGCGCCTGTAGTCCCAGCTACTTGGGAGGCGGAGGCAGGAGACTCTCTTGAACCCAGGAATTGGAGGTTGCTGTGAGCTGTGATGCCACAGCACTCTATCTAGGGTGACAGCTTGAAGCTCTGTCTCAAAAAAAAAAAAAAAATTGTCCCACTTAAGTTTTTGTTAATCTGATGGAATCTTCTTATAATATGCATTTCTTTGGCTGCTGGTCATTGGTTTGCTTCCTCTGCGAAATGGCTTTTCCTCATTCCCTATTGGGATCTTTTTTCGTTGATTCATAGGCAGTATTCATATATTTGGAATGCTAACTCTTCATAGGTAATATTTGTTGCTAAGGCCTTTTCCAAATTTCTGATATGATTTTTCACTCTCTTTTTGGCATTCGTTGGTAAACAGAAGTTTTTAACTTAGGATAGATAAATGTATCTTTTATGTTTTCTGAACTTTTCTACTCTGAAAACAGAACTATCTTATTGCATTACCTTCTAAAAAACTATACAGTATTGTCTTACTCATTTTAGGTATCTAATCTCCTAGAACTGTTTGTTGTGTATGATGTGAGGTAGGGATCTAATTTATCTTGTTAAATATTAATCATCTATTGTTCCAGAACCACTTGTTATAAAGTCCACCTCTTCACCACTGATTTTCAATACCACCTTTATCATATGTCCTTTGCCTGTTTCTTCATTCTGTATTATATTCCACTAGTCTATTTATCCCTGTGCCAATGCCACACTCTTAATTATTTTCTAAATGGTATCTTTCTAAAATTTTCATTTTCTATTCCTTGTGGTTTATAGAAAATTGATTTTTGTATTAATTTTATGGTCTAATAAAGTTGCAAAATTCTATTTTTCTATAAATGTGTTGAGTTTTTTTTTATGGCGTACCATGTCATTTGTAAATAATAAAATTTCTTGTTTATTTATTCCCAATATTTGTGTTTTTCTTGTTGTTTCTGTTCCTTACTGCACTAGCTAGGATTACAATGCAATGATGAACAGAAGTGATAGTAATGAAAATATTTGTTTTTATGTCATATCAAAGATAATGCTTTCAAATTTTTAGCAGTATGTTTCCCCTGACAGTTTATCGGGTGAGCCATGTGGATGGATGCCTGGGGGAAGACCCTAAGAAATAGCAAGTGTGGGGGGTTTGGGAAGGTGTATGCTTCAGATGTTCAAGGCACCTCAGGAATGTCACTGTGGCTGTAGCAGAGAAAGGAGGAGGGTCAGGGCCACACATTAAATACACGAACACTAATGAAAGCTGATAAGCAAAAAAAAGGTCACTGCATAATTTTCCTGATATCCAACACCACAGATAAAACAAGTCTTCACATAATATGCATGCAGCCCGTGGGCCACAGGTTGGACACCCCCATGAGATGCAGACAGAGCTCAGAACAATACAGTGGGGATGTGGGAAGGAAAGGTCTGATCATGTACGACAACAGAGGACTGCCATGGGGATGTGGCTTTTCCTCTAGGTGAAGCATTGAACAGATGGCATCAGAAGAGTGTCATGACCCAACTCCCATGGAAGAGGACCACCGTGCTGTCGCTTGTAGACGAGGATGGAGAAGGACACTGGGACACCCAGGAGGAATCTGACTGGATGGGCCAGGGAGAGACCATGGTGGCCTGAATCAAGATGACCACAGTGGGGATGATAAGAGGTGTTCAGATAGCAGGTGTATTTTGAAGGTAGAACCAATAGAGTTTGCTGACAGATAGGATGTGGGTACGTGTATGAGAGAAAAACAAGAGTAAAGGATAGTCAAAGTAGTTTTTTGATTTTGAGGTTTGTTTATTTTTTTGTTTGTTTGGGTTTAGATTTTGTGGTCTGAGCACCAGAAAGAATGAAGTGACTATTTATTGAGATGGAGAAAGCTGGGAGGGAGGTTGGCAGTTGGGCTTTGGATATAGTGAATTTGGACATTTATTAGGAGACATTTAAAAGGAGATGTCAAGTTGACAGTTGTACAAATGAATCCAGAGTTTCAAGGAGAAGCCTGAGCTGGAGATATGAATTTGGGAGTTGTCATCTAGATGGTATTTAAAGATCGGTCTGCATGAGGTCATCAAAAGAATCTATGTAGATTGAAAAGAGAAGACCACCAAGGACCAAGCTCTGAGGCTGAAGCGTCCTCTGTCCATCTGGCATCACCTCCTCCTCACCTTTCAGGATTCTCTCAACACCTCCCATCTGCTGATGGCCACCCCCCTTCTTACTTTCCAATGTCGCTATGCTTTTTAAAAATCTCTCACTTCAGTAAAACTTAATGCAGGAAGTCACATGCATCACCAATTTGCCTGCTTCATCTTCTCTCCTCCACCATTGATTTAGGCAATTATAAATTGATCCTATTTTCACAATCCAATGCACAGACAATGGATAGATGATATCGCAGCAATAGTATTGAACTATATGAGATTTAGGATAATCTGGCCATATGAAAATAGCAGTATCACCTGGAATCAACCTATACTAATGTTAATTATGTCACTTAGCCTTACCAGAAAACAATGTTAGAGGGAAAGAAAAATAAATTTGCCAAAAATAACTTAATATTGTTTGATGCTTGCCTTTGAAAATCCTTCCGAGGCCTCTGAAATCCATTTGATCTGAGCAGTTGAACACAACCACGTATTTTCCCAAACACCTTCCCATGTCCTTGGTGGTTTCTGTTTTGCCAGTGCCTGCAGGTCCTGCTGGAGCACCACCCATGTTCATCCCCAAAGCCTGCGCCAATGTGATATAGCATCTGCAAGTGTTGATCAGATGAAGCATTGTGGTTACGGGTGACGGGTGTTACAGGAAAGCACAGCAAAAGCCCAAGGTGATTGAAATGGGCCTGTTTATTTTAGAGTTTGAATAGTTTCCATAAAAGAGGCAACTCCACAAGGCTAAGGCACTTGATATTCTAGATTTTTTGGCATAAACTTTTAAATCCTTCTACACTGACTTAAACCCTCCAGGCCTTCCTCCTACTGGGGACAGTAGGGAAACCAAACCATTGCTGTGCTGGCAGGTGTTTAACATCTGGCTCTCTAACCTGATTTTCATGTTCACCAGTTTCTGTGGTATAAATACTTCCACCACGGCCAATGACAAGCCACCAATGTGACATCACAAAATGGGGCCAAAATGCACATAGTTGGCCCTCACAGGCTGATACAGGTCAGCTCCAGCACACCAGTGAGTCAGTTAACCATGAGGTGGGTGTTTCACTCATTCAGAGAAATACAAAAGATAATGTAATGCATTTCCTTGTAGCCATGGTCCAGATTCTGTTGTACTTGGTGGATGTGAGTAAAATGCAGTAAAGATATTAGTAAAGCTTCGTGAGACATGAAGCTTACTATGTAAACACCAGTGAAAGAGAAACACAGTGACAAATGTGGGGTTCAATGGCACTGGGCATACACCCGTCCAGAGGAGGCAGCCCTTCTTCAAGTAACGGCAGAGCTAACATCATATAACCCAATTTAAGTAATTCTGTGAACATTTATTGAGTGTCTGCTATGCACAGCATATTAAACTGGGCGTTGTGGGATATACAAAGATGAAAAAGACCCAGTGCCTGCCTCGTGACATATACTGGAAAGAACTATGAGGGGGTCTGCCACTGACTAGTTACTCAGACTTGGCTAAGAAGCTTCACCTTAGGTATCAATTTCCACATCTGAGAAAGCAAAACACTGACTTAGATGATCTCCAAAGTACCTTCCTTCTTTGCATTTTTAACAACTTCTTTTATGGTTCTAGGAATAATTTTTCATCTTACAATCTAAAATTCACTATTAAATTACTTACAGTCAACATTCTCTATTTCATAAAAGTTTAACGGATGTGTATGTTTAAGTAGCAGTCACAGGTACTGCATTGCTAGAGTGACTTTAATGAGCTAGCACATCCCCAACACGACAGCAGTGTGCTTCAGTTACTATTTCAATGCAATTTTAAAACAATTTTGAGCACATTTTAAGGTTACAAAAGGGAATAACAAAAACTGCATCTCTTACCTATCTGTTAATGGAGTGATCACAAGACGATCAGTGCACCCCAGAAATTCATTCTGGTAAATAAAATCAACATCTGTAATAGACACCACAGTTTGATCCAAATCTTCCTTAAAATAAAATCTACTTTGTTTTAGCCATTCAAAATCGGTAGCTGATTTGATATGCATTTTTACCTTAAAAACATGAAATATAAGAAAGTTACATACGGAATTGCAATTGCATAAAACATAAGCATAAGGGACTTTTCATTCACTCATTGGTGAACTGATTCTCCTCATTTAACCACTGTTTATTGAGTTCCTTCTTGTGTTCACTGTGCTCAGTGAACAAAGACAGACATGGTTCCAGCCTCCTGCAGCTTAACAAAAGAGGGCAAAAGACAGATAGTGAAACGTGTAATCGCAATACAGTATAAAGCACTACCTCCAAACTGCAGGGCCCATGAATGCATGTGGCAGGAGGACCTACCCTAGATCTGGGGACGGGGGTCTGAGAGGAGCGCTCAGAGGAAAAAAAAAAAAATCTAAACTAAAACCTGGATAAACTGTAGAAATAATCCTGGGAAATAAAACATAATGAGTGTGGGAGGAGAAAGTGCTGTGGGCAAAGGCCCAGGAAGTCTGGTTGGCATGTTCAAGGAACCGAAAAAAGTACAGGTGGAATATCCAGGGATCTAGAGAAAGAAAGAGAGTTGGGGCTTCCTAAGGCCATGAGAAAGGGTTTGAGAACTGTCCTCATAGCCACTGGAAGCCACAGAAGGAACGGCTTGGCAGGGGAGTGCCTGAGGATGGATGCCATGTGTCCTCCTGCACCAGCACCACAGCCGAGCCACCCAACCTGCATGGTCACAGCTTATGCATGTGGGACAAGAGGTACTGGGCTCCCATGGCCATGCATGGTCCAGCCAGTTAAGAACTTTTAGGAGTTCTATCCCAATGCAACCCACATTTTGAATTGCTGATGACTTTCCACTGGGAAATGTGGGAGAAACGCCAGTGATGCCTGCTCAGGGAATCAACATAGGAAAGTGGCCAATGTCCTCTTCTCTTGTCTGAAACCCAGCAGGCCCCCTTCAGGTCTTTTAGCTAAGACTAAAAAACAGACCTGTGGTGACCACACAATATTCAGGGCTCCATACACCTTGCTATTTACAGTCTTGCTTTTTCTTACTGTTATTTATTGCATTTCTTGTGGCCTTGCTTCCCTGCCGGTGAAGGATTCTGGCTTCACCATCTAATACTCAGTTTGTATTCATCTCCTTAAAATGCTATTTTCAGGTGACCTAGTCCTGCTGGCCATACACCCAGGGAATCTACTGCCTGAACAGAACCCACAGCTAAGGAGATGCAGTCAGCTGCCTGCTTTCAACAATCTGTTAGGGTGATAAGAAGGAGGTGGAGGGGGAAGAAGAGAAGAAGAATAGTTACTATATTTATTGAGTTCTTACTGCCTATCAGGCTGTTCTAAACATTACACACATACTAGGGCTGTCTGGAAAACATCCAGCCATGTACTGTGAAAAATAGAGACGTGCATGGCTGGATACTTCCCAGACAGCTCCTGTACTGATATATGCTGGCCGTGAGGGTTCATTTTAGGTGGAAGGCAAACTGAGCATGAGCTCAATGGTGATTAAGACAAAAAAAAAAAAACATAACAGTTTCATAGTTTGTATTGGTATGGGTTTCTTTTAATCCATTCTGTATGGAAAGTAAAGCTCTGCTCAGCACTTAATTTTAAAAGAAATTTCTTCCACCGGATTTCAGTTTTAAGAGACAGTAAGAGATGTTTCAACATCCTCAAAAGCACGTTTATAGCAGAAACAATAATGAATTCTATACTAGTGTTTCTTGAGGTAGACTTCAATGACAGTCAAAATATAACAATTGCAATTAGTAGAAGCAAGTCTGCAGAGAGCCAAAACAATGTCTAATATGCAGCTTTCTAAAGACCAGCTTGGTCCAGAGAGACATCCTACAGCAGTTTTTCCCAGACTTTAATTTGAATACGAATAGCCCAGGAATCTTGTTAAAATCCAGATTCTGGGGGGCGCGGGGCGCGGAGTCGGCGGGAGCGGGAGCCCGCGTCGCCGAGCGGCCGCTGGAGCCGCGGAAGGAGGTTCTCAGCCCTGGTTTTGAGATGATGGGACTGGGAAACGGGCGTCGCAGCATGAAGTCACCGCCCCTTCTGCTGGCTGCCCTGGTGGCCTGTGTCATTGTCCTGGGCTTCAACTATTGGATTGCAAGCTCACGGAGTG
>CAUYON010090929.1:0-43221 GCA_963573935.1 Arctocebus calabarensis
CCGGGCCCGCCAAACAACAATGACAGCTGTAAACAAAAAATGGCTGGGCGGTGTGGTGGGTCCCTGTAGTCCCAGCTACTTGGGAGGCAGAGGCAAGAGACTCGCTTGACCCCAGGAATTGGAGGTTGCTGTGAGCTGTGATGCCACAGCACTCTACCCACGGTGACAGCTTGAGGCTCTGTCTCAAAAAAAAGAAGAAGTCAAATGTGACCAAATTCCTGTGTGGTAACACCAAGATGTGCCCAGCACACAAGCCCCACCTACCATGGTCTGTGAATACCGCTCTTATGTGGATTTTTGTCTCCTATTAGCAGGACTAGATTCATCCCAATAATTAATTAAACATTTTGTTTCCAAAGGATGAGGTCTGTGAGTTTCCTCACAGCATGGAAGTGTATATGTATGTGTGCAGAGATTAAGGGAGTAGAGGAGGGGGGTTAGATCACGTTAACAGAGTTAAATCACATAGACAGGAGATCTGAAGTGACATTTATTTCCCTCATATGTTTGCATGGGATACTAAACAAGCTTGAGATTTGAGGATAATTTATTTAAATGCCATTGTTTCTCCACAATTAAAATTTAAGGAATTAAATGTATATTAATACGTGGATGTATCCAAATCTGAAATGGATGACATTTTTTCAACGATCCTTCATTTACCTATTCCAGTAAGAGGGAAAATAATTCTCCAGCATGTGCTGACGATTTGATCTATTATTAATTTAAAAATCAGGACAGTGGTTAATAATTTTAACCATACATAACCATAAGCACAGAGTGTTTCATCATCATCTAAATCATTCCCTTTATACATCTATTAACTCAATTTCAGCACAAAACACCTGCTTAGTGCTATGTCCTGCTTCAAGTGGAGAGTCTATTTAACTAATTGCACATGCTGCTATCTGGAAATACAAGAAGCACTGCAACTAAAGATAGAAGTACTCAGATAGCACATCGCAATATTATCTAATGACTGCTGACAGATTGTGAAAAATAATTTATCTTGGGTATTTAAAATGTCAGGGAAGCAATCAGAAAATCAGAGGCTACAGAGAAGAATATGTCAATGACTGATGAGGCTTTTAAATTCAAGGAAAGTATCTGGGAAGTGCCAAACTATAACGTAACAGTAAAAGGACTACATGAAGAGCTATTTGTCCTGTGTAGATATCACTCACTAAAGTACCAAGAAAATAGATGTCTTAAACAACAAAAGTAGTCAGCAGTTTTGTTTTGTTTTGTTTTTTTATTCTTCTAAAATATGATCTTATTCTGGATCAATATAGTTCTATGTAGAAGAAAAAAAACGACAAGTTCTGGAACACAGAGGAAACAATATCCTATTCTGATACCAGTTGCCTGAAATATTAAAGTGGGGCTGTGTTTAAACATGTTCTAATTGCTCCTTTAATCTCTCTAATCTCTCTATTCCTAAAATCAGGTTATAAGTAAGATGACAAAAATTGAAGAAAATTAACTTCACACATAGGCGCTAATCTGAATACTAATTATCCAGATTTGGTAACTGCACACATGATAAATAGGAGAGACAAAATATAATTAAATATAAAAATAGACTACAAGCTCCTAAAACTGACTTACATTATTTTAGCTTAGTTTTACATTGTTTGTTTTTAATTGAGGCTACAACACAATGGAAACAGACAGCCCCTTGGACTTATGGTTTGCTGTAGGTTTAACTGTATTCAAAGGTTCTTGAAAATGTTCATTTTGATATAATTTCAAACTTAGAGGAAAATTGCAAAAACAGTACAAAAATATCTCCATATTCCTTTTCCAAGTTTCACTAATTTGTTAATTTGTTTTCTTGTTTCCTCTCTCTCTTCTCTCTCTCTTTATGGACACACAGCATTTGAGAGAAAGTAGCAGACATCATTCCCCTTTTAACTAACTTTTTTGGTGTATATTTTTATTGAATACTATAATCTGCATCCTGTATTAAAATGTTGTTTATTGTGTCAATAATGTACTTCATAGCTATATCTTTTCCTGCTCCAAAATCCAACACAAGATCACACATTACATTCGTTTCTCTTGTGTCTTTAGTTCCCCTTTCTCTAGAACATTCCTCAGCTTTTCTTTGTCTCTCCAATAATAATTCCTGGACCAGTACCCTTCCCAGCACTCTGGCCTCAGTACTGTGGTTACAGAGTAAAACATGGCACAGTCAAGATGAAAAGAAAGCCATGTGTACAGTTAGGAAGCTCATCGTGAAATGTGCTTTAATAGAAATACAGACTTGATTCATTCTATTTTTATCAGCTCAAAACCCTCGTTTTCTGGTTCTTATCTTCTGTCTCTCATTTGGAGCTAGAAAAATATTTCCACAGCAAGAATAATTACTGGGGGGGTGGCACCTGTGGCTCAGTGAGTAGGGCACCGGCCCCATATACTGAGGGTGGTGTGTTCAAACCCGGCCCCGGACAAACTGCAACAAAAAATAGCCAGGCATTGTGGCAGGCACCTGTAGTCCCAGCTACTAAGGAGGTTGAGGCAAGAGAATCACCTAAGCCCAAGAACTGGAGGTTGCTGTAAGCTGTGACGCCACAGCACTCTACTGAGGGCGACAACATGAGACTCTGTCTCTAAAAAAAGTAAAATAAAATGAGAATAACCACTGGCAGTGCTCCCTTTGGCAGCACATATACATAATAATCAATCTCAACAAGTATTTATGACACAGTTTTAATTCAAGGAGTTGGCTGAAGTAATACTCAGTACCATACAGCAATATATAGTAATATATAAAGGGTTTCTATTTTTTTTTAAGAAATGGAAATGATTCCTTTAATGAAATGTGTTATAATCACCACCTATTTTCAGAAACCAAGAAAAACATGACATAATAAAAAGAGCTGTGTTCTTTTCCTATGATTGAAAAAGCTAAATTCAAATCCAACCTCAATCATGTGTTAGCTAAGTGATTCGGGGTAAGTCATTTGCACTCTGGGCATTAATTCCTTCATATGTGATATGGTAGTAATAATATCTAATTATTGAATTTAACAACGTACAAAATGATTTATGTGAAAATGTTATATAACTAGCAAAGCACATATAATTTATATGTGTGTATGTTTATATGTGTATATGTACTTAGTACATGGAAAACGATAAGGGAGTAAGAGTGAGAAAAAGCTGATGAAGGCATTTGGTTTGTGGATTCTCTTTTCTGACAAGGTGGTCATTGGAAAAGTTCTGATTTTCAGATTTTGCAGCCTCTTTGGGACTCTTTCCACTTCTCTTGGGATGGGCTTTTCTGTGGCCACGCTGAAGAAAGCTTCACCCTTCCCACCGAGTAGAGGAGTTTTATGCCTCATGTGGTGTGGTCTTCCCGTGACCTTCTCCTAGACCACTGGTGCTGGGCGTGCAGGGGTGACACCTGCCTTACTACACCGTCAATCCCCATCGACAGCCTCCTGGCACGCAGACGCCGTCAGCAGGCCTTGTTGGAAAGGATGAACACGAGTTGGGGCCTTGTCCAGCCAAAAATAGAATAACATGGCCTCACCACCTCTTTCTACTTATCTTCAGTAGATCCAGAGGAGCCACTGGGGGAAATAAGAACTTCTGCCAACCTCTTCCATATGAAGGTGGATGATGTTTAAAAAAGAGAAAGTGCCTTCCTGGAGCCTTAAATCTAGAAATACTATTGAAACAGCATAAATACTATGGTAGTGTAAAAATCCTATTAGAATTGCTTAAATGAATTAAAAATCATCATGAACACGTGGTTCATTTAAGCCCTTCTCTCTCTTCTTCACGGTTTGTCCCTACTGTTCTTCATGGCATGCCTCACTCTAAAGTTATCTTAGTTATCTGTCATTTCTGTGTAATTTCTTATTGCTTGCCTAGAAAAACTTTTTGTTTTTCTCCCTGCTAATAACCAGTATCTAGAACAGCATCTGAAATATATAAGATATTCAACAAATATTTATGAACAGCACTTGAAAACTATTCCTCTAATAGGGCAAACATTTCCTCTACAACATTACATACAGACTTCTCTGGATTAATAAGCCTTTTCCTGTAGTTAGTACAACAATAAACTTTAGCCCAGCAGTCATTTAGATTCCAACTTAGTTTTAATAGATTTGTAAGAAGACAAAGTCTGTCAATTACTAAATTTTTGAACTAAAATATTACGTTTAATATGGCACCAAAGTGAAAATGTGATAAAAAATTAAGAAAAGCAAACTTAAATGTTTAGTAGATGTGTACTGTTACTTTTTATTAAAATGTAAGATGGAGAACCAGAATAAAGAAAATGGAAAAGTTATAAAAATGAAATAAAAGATGTAAATGAAAAACAGTCTGAAGAACTGTAAGTAAGTGAAGAGGTGTCATAAAGTGCTGCGGAGAAGTCCACAGAATCCGAAGATAAAGAAAGGAAGGCAGAAAATGATAGCAGCTGGTTTATTTCAGTCAAAATTTTTCTGAGCACTGATGACAGAGTGGAGGTACTCACAAGAATCAGGATCATTTGTCACGGCGCTGAAATCCCTCTTGCTCTCTTTTATAAAGCTCCTAAAGCAACTCTGTGCTTTCTGAATGCTCACAAACAAGCACAGACTTCTCTCTCCTATTGCAGCAGCCAGCTCTGTTGCCCACTTTATTTTCCCTCTGCTGTCAGTTTGTACTCTGGCGATTAATAAGATTTCTGGTCTTGACAGTAGTGGTGCAGAGAAAAAATGTTATCTTAAGTTCACAAGTTAAGGAATCCAGCAGCAACCTGGCTTTTTACTAAAACTATGTGTGACCCACTACTTCTGACATTGGTTTCAATAAAAACCTACCATGTATCTGTGCAGTGTAAAAGAGATGAGATGAACAAAGGGAGGGATTTACCCCAAACTAGATATGCCCACTAAAGCAGAGACAGGAGAAAATCAGAAAAAAATAAAAACATGATATTCTAATCATACAGTGCAGATGATGACAGTCAAAGCACACAGTCATCAGCATGAAGGAAGTTTATTAAAGAGATGGAGAAAAGGCAAAAATACAAAGAAAAGAAAGCGACACAGAGAAAGGGAAGGAAAATCGTCATGAATGGAGGCAAGGGCATGCAGCAGAAGTCTGTGTCGGGAACATAAAGGGCAGTGAGTGGAAGCAGGGCCCCAGTTCCATCTGGGGTCCAGGAGCAGAACGAAAGCCCTAAAGAGAAGTAGGAATGAGTAAAAAGAACTGGGCAGACTACAGGGCAACAACCCACTTTCAGAAATAAGACAGAGATGGAAACACAGACTCTAGAATCTCAACCACAGTGACTGTGACTTGGTTTCAGTGTCCTAAGAACTGGACTAGAGCTTCTTCAGCAACCCTGCCCAGGAGCAGAATGAGCCGTGGAGTACAGGGGTCAAAAGTCAAGGATGCAAAAAAAAAAGGTCAAGGATGGCCATCAGAGTTATCTATGTGGCATATTTCCAAAAATGCAAAGTCTGCCCCAGATATGATAAATAGAATATCTGGGAATAATGTCTACAGGCCTTTATTTTTCTAATGTCTCAAGATGATCCTATTATACTTGTGGAATGTGGAATCCAGTCATATAGATTTGAGAGTAGAGATAATCACTTCTGGGGTTAGGATTCAAATCAATAATACAATCATATTTCCCTAAGAAGAATAAAAGCATACATTTATAAATATCAAAATAAAAATTAATGTTTTCAGAGCTTTTTTTTTTATTTTCCTCATCTCGCACTGGACAAGGTTCAATCCCGACCACCATGTATGAATGAGGAATTACTTCAGCATCCTTGCTGATGAAACCACCTTGTGTCTCCTTCAACCGACTCCTAAATGTGCTTTACTAATTTGTCTCCCCACCTGTCATCACTATTTGAGGTTCTCCTTTCATACCCTCAGTGGCTGATCTCTTCCGTGGGGACCCACAGCTGGTTCCTCTGACTCCCCTTTTCTACGTGAGGAGTGAAGCCCAGCCCTTCACACCCTCAGCTTCTTCTGACTCCTGACAATCTCTCTACCCAACCTGATTCTAGACCGTAAAAGCAGCACGTAACAATGCACAAGCTGCCCACAAAAGCTAAAATAAAACTCACTTATATCACAGAGGAAAATTTTGACTGCTATTTCTAAATCTACAACTTCTTTCTTCACACTGGAAAATTACTGCTTCTCAAAGACCAAACTTATTGGAAATACAAGAAAAGGCACAATGGGCAAGAACTGGAAGTTTAGGATGAAACATATTAGATTTGAAAATCCTCTCTCTTAACTAGGCACCATTACAGGTAACAGAAATAGGGAAAGAGAACTCAAAAATACCTGCAATAATCACCCACGATACATAGTGGTGCATGTGGAAAATTTAAGGATGGCAATCTTCAATTGAACAGGCTGGTGAAAAACAAAAGAGATTAATAATCTTGTTTTTGAAAAATGAAATTACAGTGAGATGATAAAAGGAATTCATCACATATTAAATGCCTTAATTTGAGTAGCATCTTTATTGTGATTCTTAAGACTCTGCTCACCAAATTAATTTAAATAAATTACAATAGAAAGCCTGTTGGAAACACTTAAACTTGACTAAAGATCTGAACTCAAGGCGAATAAGAATGACTACTCATCTAGCATAGAACCTAGGATGTTTTGAGTTTAATTCCAACCTTACTTAAAATTTTAATTAACTATCAGAAGAATTAAACAGCATGTTATTAAAATTTGTAGTTGAGTCTAAGTTAGAATTATGCAGTAAAGAACAATGAAAACAGAAAAATAACAAAATGGGCAAAAACAATTAGACCCATAGGAGGGAAATGATTAATTGAATTAATAAGTCATCAAATACAAAGGAAAGGGTGGGAGGAGAAGAGAGGGTGGTGTTTTACTTTCGCTAAAAGATTCAAAAGCATTAAAGATGAAAAGAAAACCAATCAGATTTCTCACAAAGTAAGAAAGAATAAACTTTGTTCTAACTCAAAGAAAAAACAAAACCGTTTTACATTCTGTTTTACAACAGAAGCAGTTGAGATGTCAATAAGTAAGGCTGAGGCCTCTCCCATCACAGCGTCCTGGCCCAAACCTCCTGCCCTCCCCTCCCCCCTAGGCAGGGGGTGTGGCCCTGCACGGCCCATCTGTGCTTCTGTTCTGCTCTAACTCAGTGGCAAGGGTCTCACTTCGTGTTAGTGTTGTTGTTTTCCACGTTAGGAATTTTGCAGATTTTAAATGGAAGTGATACTTTCTCCAAAGAAAACATATAGGAGGGTGTGTAACAGGCTTGAGAATCCTGCTCATGAGAATGAATTGAGTAATAGGATTTTTAGTTAAGTGAGTCTGACTCACTGGCTGCTGACAGTGCTGAAAGGAATCTTAAATAAGTCAAGCTGGGAGTTAGGGGGGCATGAGAATATTAACAAAGGCCATTTGCAGATGTCTTATATTTTCAACATCTTCAACCAATGATTCCCATTGGTCATTTCACTTTAAAGTTACATGAAAATTTCTAAAACATTTCATTTCCCACAGCTTAGATGCTGACATAATAGATTCCAAGGACTTATTTTGAGCAAACCAAGATTCCACCTGTTATGTAATACCACAGACAATTCTGCCATATTACTGATAAATGTTTAAGTAGTTTCCAAATTCAGTCATAATATCAGGAAACATTTAGGATAATAAAACAGGAAAACAAAATTCTTAATTATAGTTTGCATATGTTGACATTCTAGGGAGACAGCAGGTGTAGTCTTGTTTATGAAAACTTCAAGGAGAAAGGTATGCCCAAAAGAATGACTGAAAATATATAAAACCAAAAATACTAATTTCTGGAAAGGATGCAACAGCAAGAGCAACAGCAACATTGTTGCTTTTGGGAAAACCAAATGGTGTAGCTCCTTTCTAAGACATGTTTGGCACTTTCTTACAAATGTAAACATAGTCCAGCAATTATACTTCTAAGAATTTACCAAAATGATTTGAAAACTTAGTCTACATTAAAAACTTGCAAATGAATGTTCATGGCAGACCTCTTCATAATCACCAAAAATGAAGGCAACCATAGAATTCTTCAATAGATGAGTGGAAGAGCCAATTGTAGCACATCCATACAACTGAATACTATTCAGGAAGGAAAAAGAAATACATTATCAAACCACACAAAGACATGGGCTAATCTTAAATGCACACTGCTAAACAAAAGCCACCAGTGGAACCTGCACACTATAGGGTACCGCACACACGTCATTCTGTTAAAGCCAAAACTGTAGAGCAGCAAACAGATCAGTGCTTGCCGGGGATGTGCAGGGGACATTTCACAGAGGTGAAAATATTTGGTCTGATATAATAACAGTGGATGTATGACACATTTTTATCAATAGAGTGAAAAAAGTGAAACTAATTACATGCAAATGTTAAAAATATGTACACATTTAGGACATCAAGCTATCCCAAGATGGACTGAAGATCATAATAAAAGAATGTACTATAAATGTATAAAAAATTCTCACTAGAGGTGGGGGGGTAGAAGCATGCTTACCTAAGTAACCTTGAAAATTAGTGGAGTCTCTAAAATTCCATACATAACCCATTTCCCAAAACTGCCCACAGGCACTGTATTCCAGTTGATAACACTGTTTCCCACAGAAGTTTGTGTGAACAACTCAGAAACAACGATACATGTTCACTGGAATTGAAGAATTAAGTAAGTGGGTGGATAAAGGGAGTTAGGTTTCTCCCTATTAGAACAGGAGGTTAGAGACAAGCAAGGGTAAAAGGTTAGAGAAATGTATTAGGTACTGGAGTAGAGTAGAATACCTCAGCATATACCTCATACAGGGTGGCCATAAAGTTCATGCACAAATTGTGCATGAACTCTCTGCCCACCCTGTATTTAGCATAATAACATAGATGCACATGCTACATGCAGAAGTATTTACAGACAGGCACACATGCCTAAGGTAGTATACACACACACACTCCCTTGTTCTGCCAGCTAAGATGGCCTAAAACAAAAAGTTTATTTACAAAAACTTAAAGAGAAAATAAAAGTAAAATCCAACCTACTAAAGAATTTTGAAAAGAAAACAACAAACATTGAAGAATTTAGGAATGTAAGTGGTTTTCATCCCTCTTCACAAAGAAGAGATCCCAATAGATAGTTATTAGTAGTAAGGAAACAATACCGTGGAGATAAACAAAGAAGACCAAAAATAAAAAGAAGAAGAAGAAGAAGAAAAATGACTGTCAAGTTTTCCAATAAAGAAAAATATGGAGAAATTTAGCAGGATAAATGGGAATAATCTGCCACAAGACTCAGAAGTAAAAAAAAAAAAAAAAAAAAAAACCTGTAGGAGGAGGAAACCTCCACATTCCTACCCAATATCCTTGTAATTCTTAAAACTGATCTGTATAATTTAAGGACCAGTTTTATTACAATGTTTCTTAGTGTTCTGCTCTGCTCTGCATTCTCATACCTTCTCTGGTCTCCCTGCCATCTAACCATCCCAAGTCACACTTGTAGAACTACAACCCCAAGTCTCTGTTAGAAATATTAAATGAGATTAAATGGCAATATTCCTAAACTTTTCTACATATATATATATATAAAAAAAATCAGTGGCACCAGAAACAGGCCCCTTTGTAGACGCTGTGCTGCCCAATGACGCCCAACACGTCAAGCCAACCACACAGTAAGACCAGCTTGAAATCTCCTGGCCACAGCACTGTCACAGTGTCAGCCACGTCATAACTGAAACCATGTTTGTACCACAATAGGAAACACTGTCACCCTCTCTTTGCCTTTTCAACACTTGAAATCCAAAGAAAATCACAGTTCCCAAACTGAAAACAATCAAAATTACAACACTGTGCTCTCCTCAGTGCTGACGAGGAGCAAGCACGTTTGATGCTGCTTGTCCCATGCAAACAGGTATTCCAAGGATATTCTGAAAGAGCAGTGACCTCTGATGGTTCTAGCAATTCCGAGAACTGAAAAGACTGTCCAATTAACATCAAAGGGGTGCTGACCCATCATCTCAGTCTGGTGACTCTGGAAGGTTGCACACGGCAACGGGAAAAACACAGTTTGGAATCAGATTCAATTGCATTTAAATCCTGCCTCCAGGGCTGATTAACTCTACAGATGTTAACATGTTAAACTCTAAAACTCTAGATTTTCTCCCCTTAAAACATGAGCAGTATCGACCTCCTGGTTGTGATGCATTATTTGGTGAATACTCAATATTAATGAGAGCAAACATTGATGTGGCATTTGTTGTTATATACCAGGCTGCTCTAAGTATGTACTTCATACAAATTAACTCATTTAATCTTCCTAGCCAATCTAGAAGGTTTGTAATGATATATCCATTTTAGCAATGAGACACATGAGGTATGGAAAGATTGAGTAAATCAGTCCAGTACAGGCAGCCAGTAAGTAGCTGAGCTGTGTTTTCAACCCAAGTTGTTTAGGCTTAATCTTTGCTCTAAATTACTGTATGATAATAATATCATTAAGTTATACCCCTCAAACCCTAATTCTAATTCATCTTATTAAAATACTGAAACTATTTACTTTTAATGAAAGAGAAAACTGATCCGCTACCAAGTTATAGTAGTAAGAACTATATCGACAAGAGTTACCGATTGTTATCAATCTTTTTATTTTTTTTTTTTTGAGATAGAGTCTCTCTATGTTACCCTGGATGGAGTGCTATGGTGTCACAGCTCACAGCAACCTCAAACTCTTGGGCTTAAGTGATTCTTTTGCCTCAGCCTTCCAAGTAGCTGGGACTACAGGTGTCCACCACAACACCCAGTTGTCAATCTTAATTAATCAACAAAAATGGCAAATCATTATTGTATCTCCAATATGTTAAATATCTTGAACATATTCTAATCCATGATACAATCATATGATTTAGAATTATTCTAAGAAAACCCTCAAGGTTGTCTTACCCCTAAGTAAAGCTAACTAACTCTTTACAGTGTTGTTATCAATGAAAAGGCTTCTAAAAGCCCACTCTAACTCACAGTGTGACCAAAAAAAAAAAAAAGTACATGGTAGTTGACAAATAAGCAACAAATCTTTACTTATTAAAAGAAACAACAAGCTGAAGATTCTGGAATCTGTGACACTTTATTAAGAGTTCTGATTTCATAGTATTTCAGAATCCCTGAAACCAAGAAAATATTGTCAGAAGTAAGCCACACGACCACTTTTCCAATAAAATAACCCCATGATAACATACTGTCACTGCATTGTTGGTGAACACAAAACACACTGGCAGAGATCTTGAAAATAGAGAAAACTGTAATGCAGTTTTCGCAACCCATGAACTTGCTAACTATTTTTGAGGAGAATGCACTTAGCACAGGCAGCATAAAACCACGCTTTGTGTAATTCCTGATGTTGGGTTTGCTATTATTCATCAGTAAACAGATTAACCTAGAGCTCCCATTTCTATCTGTTCTCTAGCCTCCTGTGGGAAGTCTTTTCCTACATCCCATCTGCCCATCTTGTAGCTCCCGAAGCTCTACCACAACTGAAACACCCACAGTCCCCTTAATCGTATTAAAACTTGTTAAAACTGGAATAGTCATAACCCCATTTATACTTAACTTATTATGCAATTTTATCATCCTTCTCCCTCAACTCTCCTACTCATTTTCTGTCTCTCTGCCTACAACACCACCTAACTTCAAGCCAAGGAAACAAATGCAGATCTCCGCAGCAAACATGATACAGACCCTTTAACATGCACTTCATCATCCCATCCAACCATCACCATTTCCAAGAAAAATACTAAATTCCATGCCTCCTAAGAGTGTAAACACATTTTTACTGTTTAATGGGAGCTAAAAATGGGCTTTTCAGATTAGGGATAGAAAAGGTTCACATTTTTCAGACAATTAAAGTTAGACCATTTTGGCATGCAAAAAATATTATGTACCAAATAAAGCAGTAAATTTAATACTAAAAGCCTGCAGCAGAGAGGGCATTGCTCACAACCACCTTTCTTTGCATGGTCTGAGTTTCAGGGCCTCTCAGGGCTTCTTTCAAGCACTGCTCTGCATCATCACAGCGGTTATCAGAACACCACAACATGGAGAAGAGAAGGCAAGGAGCAGACTGTCAACATCAACATCCCTAATCTGTCAGCAATGAGACAGAAAATAGAAACAACTGTTTCTAAGCCAATAAAAATAAAATGGATGAGAAAACAATTAGTATCTGGGAACGGTTCTTTCCTATGACTCTCTGTATGCACGTGTGTTCCCAGGAATCCTGCAGAGGAGATGAGAGGACAGATGTGTGGCAAAGGCAGAACCAGCTTCACCAACTCACTCCCTCCCTCTCTTCAGGTCCCGTTTCTTATTCCATGCTGCCTCTTAAACTCAAACTTCCACCTAAAGAGCCAGGAAATGATCAAATTATCTAAAGCAGTGATGGTCATTTGGAAGGAGAAAAATTTGCTACTGTGATTATACTGCATGATGTACGATTTCGGATCTTTGCTGATGGTAAGTAAAATATAACTAACATACAAATGAGTGAGTAATCAACACATTTCTAGTCTCTACTTCAACCTTGTAACAAGTGAAGAAAGTAACAGAGATAAAAATTTCCCAATCTCAATCCACCAATATTGTAAACACACTCCCCAAAAGTAATAAACATAAATTGCAGAGTTGGAATGTTGTCCGTTGGCATCCACAGAAAAGGAAGCTACGAGTCAAAATTTTTCTTACTCTAAACTATTTTTCTGTGCCATCCACCTCCTATCCCCTCCCAAAATAACACTTTTTTTCTTGTATGGTGCTTTTCTGTTCAGTGGGTTAGCCAATATTTTTATTCTCATAAATGAACTCCATAAAAGAATTCTAATGCATTATTTTTAAAAAGATGAAATGTAAGCAAGCCAATATTAATCATATTTCAGTGACCTAAACAAAAGTTTCATTGAATATGTCCAGTACAGTCAATATCTGTATCCTCACAATGTCTATATTTCAAGAGTTATGAAAGGACGTTATTTTAAAAAGAATACCTCTTAGGTACATGATCATCTATGCCAGCATTTGTTCAACTGGTGGCAGGCAGTGACTTTAGTTTATTTCCCAGAAATTTCAATTTTATAAGATTGTGTTTTAAATCTTAATAACTTATCATTACTTAGAGGGAGAAAATAATCAGACCTAATATCTTTTTTGGAAAAAAAGTTAATATTTATGCAACTCTAAGCTGCATTTTACAGTCACCTTCTAAATTATAAACACTATAATTTGGATAGAGTTTCCCTAATATCACCAGGTAGCACACGGCCTGCTGCCCTTTCCACTCATTATTTACTCAGCAACCCTAGAAGGGCAACCAAGCTGTGCTGTGCCAACAGTGCCCCCTAGTGGTCACCAATCAATTGCCTGGCCCAGGGTTTCTTCTCTGAGGTTATTCTGTACATTCACTCACAAGTCACAGCTCAGTTGACTTTAGGGCCCCCTATATCTTTTAACACCTCTTACTTCTTCTAACTCAGTGATTTTCAAGGCATGGAACATAAGGAAAGGAGATATGAGGGTCAGAAAAGCATTTAGAACTGGATAAGTAAGAAGCAGTTTTGTGGAAATATTAAACATCCCACCACCAAGATTCTAGACACCCTTCTTAGTGGGTCATTATCTTACCCCACCCTTTGAATCACAATGTGTCAAGAGAAATAGATGTTGCTGAAAGTAGAGTCCTTGAAAAGACAAAATCAGGGAACTTTAAACCGCTCTTGAGTACTGCCCCTTTCATTTTCATCCCTCGTTTTCACCAATACGAAGGTCTCCTTTGCTGTTACAACATCCCTGAAGCTGGACTAAGAGGGAGGTGAATTAGTCTTTGGCCTCCCTCTTCATGCTCTGTCACCATCCTGTGTGCTAAGACAGACAAACCACTTACATGGACCTGCCTCCCCTCACAAAAGGTCTACTCTCCTATTACCCTATTTTGTGTATACAGAAGATACCTAGGATGAAAATGCAATCAATTGGCAACTGGAGTCCCAGCTTGAGTGTCTGCGAAATTACCTCTGGGATTCAAACACACTTAGAAACATCTGGCAGACTCACAGTCTGAGGTTATCTGGAATCTGCAGGAGAAACTTGGATATTTGCCAGGAAAAAAAAACTTATCAAGAAATAAAAGAAAGACACGCAACAAGTTTGCCCCAGTCTTCATCACCCGATTCTGAGAGAAGAGGGATTCTGCATTTTGTGTGCAGTTAGTTACTTCAATTTGTTTTCTCACCAACACCCTTCAGCTCTCCACGCATTCCTATCTGGGTCATAAGGAAAAAGAATTCCAAGAAGAACTAAAAGGAATACTTCTCACCTGTATAAGATATTACGACAAAAATATTCCTCCTGTGGTATCTACTGTGAATAGAATACAGCTCTCACATGCAGTTCAGTTACGCTACCTTAAGGCCACATGATTGGGTATGGGTCGGCAACAGTACTTGTTAGCCACGTAAGGAGCATCCCAAAAGAGTCCCTCTGTCTTAAACACAAGTATCTTCAAGGTAAACATGCCCCTGGCCTCCAGCAGGGCACAGAGACCTCAGTAAGTGACCTGCTTCACTAGTAAAGACATGGAAGGGGCCTCTCAGCACATTATGAGAACATGTGAGCCACCTCCAATCTCAACCAGGGCCTCCCAGAAATAGTAGAGTATGACTGGGAGAGGAAAAAAGATCCTTCAGTTTTAGGTGAGGGTAAGGGCCAGATAAATATGAATTGCACAAAGCTGTGCTACTAACATATGACTATCTGAAAAAGTTTCCCTGGAATTTACCCATTTTTGTTTTAATGTTTTTTAATCTTCAAGTAAATGGTATGCATATAATTCCACTCAAACATCATCAGGAGTATTAAAATCAAATCACTTGCAAATGTGATCTTGGTCATGATTTGTCATATTCTCCAGACCTCTTTTCAGTAGGAAATGAAACATTTACACCTCTACTTCCCAGTCTTCCATTCTCTCTCAAGCAGGGAAACACACAGTTAATATACCTAGTACGTTAGCAGCACACTGGAGAATTCCTGAGACGTCTTCCATTTCCTCTCGGTTGGAATGGTCTGCATAGGAGCATCTGTTAGAGATATTGTGGAAATTCTTTTCTGCATCCCTATAACTAAGAAGAAAACAAAATTAGCAGAAGGAGAAATTTTTGGAAGCATCTGCAAATACACTCAGATATACACACTAAAAGCATACACAGTCAGTGCTTCTGGTGTAATCACATTTTAAAATAACTGAAGCCTTAACGTAATCCTGGCAGAATCCACCATTCACATCAGCATTCGCAGTATAGACCTGGAACTGGAGGCAGTCATGAATAGAAAAGCTATGCATGAGGAAAAATTAAGGAGAACCAAAACACGCATCCGCTGGTATAGCCAATATTCCCGTCTCAGCACTTTGTCACTGCTGATAATCTGTTTCTATAAAGAAATTGCCTCAAAAAAAAAAAAAATCAACAGTACTAATTTGGTGCACTGGCATTCAACTGTGTCAAAAATAAACACATCTTAACTTCTGTCATAGTCCAGAAGATAGTAGTAGGGTGTATGAATAACAAGTAAGAAAGTGCTTAAAGCCTGAAATAATCTGAGTCATGGTCTCACCATTTTCTATCTACAAGACCTTTGGAAATAACCTAATTTTCTATTAGTCTAATTCTCCTCCCTTACAAAATGGAGGTGCCTTCTGAGTTCTGAGGACACAATATTTGTGTAACTGGATGTTGGCTGGGTGTTTTCTAGTTACCTCTGAATGACAGCAAAGACACCAAAGCTGGGGACCGTCAGGACCAAGTGCTCCCACATTCCAAAACCAGCCAAGCCCAGAGCTCTTATTCAGGACCTACACAGTGACTAACAACCAGTGCCTGTGACCCCTCCAGCAGTTTATAGAAGCAAAGGGATAGAAAGAATTCAAAAGGACTGTCCGAGACTGAGCAGCCAGCTCAGGAAGACACTCACCCCCATGGAAAAGGAGAGAAGGGAAGTGTTCCCTGCAGAAGCCGAGTTACTAGAGAGGCAGCCACAGCTGGGAGGGACCGGGGTTTGGGTTGGGAATCTCCTCCCAGTGAAGGTCTGCGGACAGCAGGTTCCTGATATACCCATGTCTGACTGAGTACAAGAAGATTCAGGACAGAGTTACTGACATGAAAAAGAAATAGAGCGAAACTGAGAGCTGGAGGTGTCCAGTTGTCAGGCGACTTTCCCAGGTTCAAAGGGGGCTGGCCAAGGGTAGGGACCCCACCAGCAAGGCCATCAGCACAGCCCCATGAGCCGGGGCACCTGACGCTGTCAGGGCACAGCCCGTCCCTACATCCCACCAGGGCGTTACAGCCCAGGGAGGACTGCGCAGCTGCAGGAATTACAGAAGGCTTCTGCCATTTTCCATTTCAGTCCTGCCTGACACATCAGAAGAGAAAGGGGTGCAGAAAGAAAGGACCTGAAAAAAGGAGAGTGAAAATCCACATCACACCCTCTCTGCATTGCCTTTCAAGTTCCTCAGGCCAAAGCCCGACCCAAGCAGAGAGAGGGATGGGAGAGTCAGCCTGGAGGGGAGAGTGGAGATTTAAATCGGTCCAGAGTAGACGCTATAGTCCCTGGAAGTACTCAGAAAACAGAGCAATCTTTCCAAGTTAATATCAAAGTAGATTCATGCTAACAAGTTTGACACAATTGGAGAGAAAAAGATAAAATGGTTTCACTTCTCACTGAGATCAGACTCCAACAAGCCTAAACTTCAGCAAGATGCTGACCATGGTTCCTAGAATGCAGGAATCACTCAGCAACATGGGGACCAGGCCACACCAACAGGCAACACAGATGAATACAGGGCGATTTTCAAATCAAACTCCACCATTTTTATGAGTGTGACTTTAGCCGAAATATTTTTTCTCTTAGCTTCAATTTCCTCATCTGTAAAATGAGCCTAACACAATTTTATGAAATACATGATTAGGACTAAATAAAATAACAGATATAAAGCACCCAGCACATTGCCTCAAACGTAGTAAGCAATCAATAATACTAGCTTTGGTATAATTTGTTGTGTATGTTCAAAAATATATAGTCTTTCTATGTAAATATATGAAAAAGAAGCTAGGTCAATTTTTAGATAAAATAATTTAAGCTGGGCGGCGCCTGTGGCTCAGCGAGTAGGGTGCCGACCCCATATACTGAGGGCTACGGGTTCAAACCCAGCCCTGGTTGAACTGCCTCAAAAATTAGCCGAGCGCTGTGGCGGGTGCCTGTAGTCCCAGCTACTTGGGAGACTGAGGCAAGAGAATCACCTAAGCCCAAGAGCTGGAGGTTGCTATGAGCTGTGACTCCACAGCACTCTACCGAGGGCGACACAGTGAGACTCTGTCTTCACAAAAAAAATAAATAAATAAATAAAAAATAAAAAAGAATAATAATAATAATTTAAGTAGCAAAATCTGATCATAAACGCATAAGTAACTGGTTGAAGTTTGTTTCCCAGAGTAATCAGGATTCACCCACTCTTAATTTGACTTCTAATGTTTGATTAAAATTATTCTGGCTTAACTTCATTTCAATTGTCAAAAGAAAAAGAGAACAGAAGGTTGACTGTATAAAACAAAGACAGGGCCCACAGTGATAATCAGAGCAACAGAATTTAATTTTACAGGACTATAGTAAATGGTGTCCCAGATTAATATGACTTTGGCAGCGGTCCTACCCGTGATATTAACAGAACAATGCTTATGCTGGCAAGAAAGTACAAAAAGAACAGCATGATTCTGAATACCTATTTCCTTAATGTTTTCTGTTTAAAACACATAATGAGTGAAAATTATATCTCAGGAAAATCAATTAGCATGTGTTTTTCATGATAGTTTACTAAAGAAATTTCTATTTTGTCTATACTACCATACTAATCCATTTTGTGATCAATAGGGTCAAGTAGTACAAACAAGAAAACAAGAATAAAAGCAGTTGGGTTGAACACTCTAGAGACAGAAATTTAGGTTTTAAAAAAAAGTCCACAGCATAAGGAATTCTCTGTAAGAAGAAAACTATAGCATCCTGATGCCAAATTTCTGATCCCAGCTCCTGATACCAAATTTCTAAAAGTGCCATGAGGACAGGGAAAACATACAACAGGAAGGTGAAAGGTAGGCAATTAACAAAAATTGTGCAGAAGCGTCAGATATGAACAGAACTAATAATAAATCAACTAATATACTGATGACCTTTGTGTACCAGGCACTACACTAGCCACTTTCTATGATTATACAACTTAACACATTGTTATCATTAATATTACATATAAACTTCGCACTCTACCCTTTTATTATGCCCATTTTAAAATGGGAAAACTGAGGCTCAAGGCTTTGAGTAACCTGCTCAAGATGATTCAATAGCAAAACTTGACTTTCAGTTTTTAAGTCTTACATGTCTACCTTCAAAGCACAATACCTCCACACCAGAGGCATACAGAGAGAAGAAAGGGCACAGGATAATAGCAAGAATGACGTCAGGGAAAAATGCCATGATAAACAAGTCCTGAGTTCCTTGTAATTCCTAACATGAGCCCTGCCTGCCTCCTGTGGGTCCTTCTGCTTCCCACTGCTCTTTTCCCACACACTGACAGAAAACTAGTCCACAGCCCAGAAGCTTGTATTAAAAAGCAACTAGCATGAAGAGTCACGCTCAGTGCCCCCTTTGCTCATTGCAGGCTGGAGAGAGAAGACGGTGCTATGCAAACAAGACGCTCTTCAAATGAGCAGGAATGTGCAGTTCATTTAGTAATCAAAACTTATCTCAAGGTCAATCTGACACACAGTGGCAGAACATTAAGCATAAATGGAAAACTCTGCAAATATGTCAGTATAATTTATGCCATAAAGAAAAGGGTCCTGGATAATAGAACTATAAATTTTAGAACTGAAAAGGAATCAGAGATTATTGCAACCCCTCATTTTACACCCCCTTCCCTAACACAATTTTCTCTTTTATCCTCTGTGCTCCTAAAAAATCTGAGTACCTCTAGGGTGCAATTTATTCATTTATTCACCCTGACTACAAAAAGAAATGCTAATCCTTCCTATGTACCAAGAACTTATAAAGGTGCAGGAATATAAAAGCAAGCAAGATAAATAAGCAAAGAAAAGATAAGATGAGGGAATAGGCACTATGAAAAATAACAGAGGTAACATAATAGAAAATGACTTGGAGGTGAAAGGGACGGAGGATCACCTGAGACTGGGTGGTCAAAACAGGCTTTGCTGAGAAGACGACATTTTAACAGAGACCCAAATGTACAGGAAGAATAAGCCGTAAACATCTGGGGGAAGAGCCCTCCACAAAAATGGAAAAGTAAATGCAAAGGCCGTAAAGCTACTTGCGATACAGTTGAGAACCCCACAGAAGGCTGAAGTGAAGTGAACATATTCTTCTTAGCAAAGTATCTCAAGAATGGAAGAAAAAGTATCCAATGTATTCCATAGCCCTACTATGAAACCAATTTATAAACACCCAAGCTTCCATATGAATGCTATAAGTCAACTACAGCCCAAGATGAAGGGGAAAGAGGAAGGGAAGGGGAGAGGATGGTTGGAGGGAGGGTAATTGGTGGGACCACACCTATGGTGCATTTTACAAGGGTACATGTTAAACCTACTAAGTGTAGAGTATAAATATCTTAACACAATAACTAAGAAAATGCAATGAAGGCTATTGTAACCAGTTTCATGAAAGTATTTTAAATTATATATAAAACCAGCATATTGTACCCCATTAATTGCATTCTGTACACAGCTATGATTTAATACAAAAAAAACAGAAAAGAAATGTTCGTTCTCATTGAGAATTTGCTAACATGATTGGGAGTGAAACATTGGTGTTTGTTTGTTTTCTTTTTCTGTATTCTTTGGCTAGAGGAAAGTTGTTTATCTAAAAGTCTTCCATCTTAATAGACTACCCCCCCCCCTTTTTTTTTAGAATTTTGGATGTAGATATAAGATTTGGGGAGAGCTTTGGGTGTATTTATTGATATTTTCAGGAATTAGCCCCTTCTCCTTCATTCAATATGAAGGAGGCGCAAATATGACGCAAAAGAAAAATCCAGGAATTAAAAACCATGTCCAGATTCTTTGTGTCTTGATCCTTCAAGCCAATCTGTCTTTTTCTCTCCATCTTCCAGATTCTTGTTGTGTTTGTTTGACATGCTATATCTAGAGTTTTTAGTTGTGTTTAATAGGGGAAAAAAGAAAAATACTTTCCCTCTATTTTATTCAGAACCAGAAATCCTCAGGTTTTTGATTAATTAATTAATTAATTAATTTTTGTTTTTTCTTCTTCATATTATAGGTTCCCCTCCTTGTATGAAGTTCTTGACTTTTGTGTATTGAATATGAACCCTGCTGTATTATGAACAGGAAGGCTTTTATATTTTAGAATGTGTAGTCTCTGAACCAAGGAAATAACTTTCTTGTTTTCTTTTGTAGTGATGTGCCTCACGTGGAGTAACATTTCTATTCTTGGAAAAATCAGTCAAGGAAAGGAGGTAAAATCTCCTAATACCCACCATGCTACTGAAGTCCCCATCTTATACAGATTGTGCCAAAATAATGTATGCATACTTTAAGTGATGTATCTATCTATTATTTTCAAAGTTAAAGTAAGGTGCTCTTACTGGTCAAATGCCCCTAGACACGCTACACACATCCACTTTACCTACAATTTGTACATCTTTTGGAAACAATTGCTTTTACTCTAACAAGATCTCTTAAAATGCATATACATTTTCTGGTACTCCCAATATATGGATATTTGCCACGTTTTTCCTGTAGTGAAAGTACATAGCAATTAACATGCCAACAGTAATGAATATTTTTCTCATTCCTTGATCAGTAGATGGGCTGAAATTGGCTCCAGACAATGTGTCTAATAAACTCCTGCCACATATATCCCCTTCCAGAACTAGCAGCAAGAGATGCTCTTCTCACGGACATGACAGAAGTACATCAAGAGACCAAGCTAGGTTTCCCAAGCACTTACAAAATTTCTATTTGCATCACATGATCTAACATTCTCTTGGCCAAGTGATATCATATGGTCAAATGCAATATGAATAGACAGGGAAATATGTTCTGTTGACTGCAGTCAGAGGCATTCCAATGTTTAATTACACAGACCCCAGCTATACAATTCTATGACAGTAAGGAGGTGAAAATAGAGGAAAAGTAATCACTCCATTCCAATTAGTAAATGCCTAGAAGAAGGGAAGCGATTCTGAGCTGAAAAGTCATCACCCTTTGAGTCTATCAAAACAAAGCCAAAGGATATAATTCGGTGAGTTCCTGAACATCAAAGTTCTCTGAAACTCTAAAGTATCATGCAAATGTAAAGTAGTATGTATTAAAATTAAAACAAAACAAGTTGATGTGTATAAAAGCATTGATTGTTACATCTACTGCTATATTTTCATTTAAATAAGGGTATCCAGAAATAAACAAGGGAAAAGAAAAATGTTTGCAAGAAAGACTGATGCATGATATTCAGCTTGCTAAAACCAATGCCATTAAATTGTAATAAAATCAAATGAAAATATGTTGGTTACTCAGCTTGGCTAATTACAATTATTCAGCTTATGTTAACACCTATTTCCTAAAACCTTACTTCACTTACTATTGTGAAAATCCAAATGGTACACGTTCTATTTTAAAAGGCAGAGAAAAGTCACAGTATGTCAAATATTAATGCTCCTTAAAGAAATAGCCTCTAGGTTATATTGACATGCATAAAATGAAGTGGAAAATTGAAATAATTATTTAAATAAATCATGTGAAAAATAATACCAACCTTTGCCCGATTTGCTGGAAATATTGAGCAATTAAAATGAAGACTAAAAAGTCAGAACAAGTGTTTCAAATCTTTTAGTCAATTTCAGAACAAGTTTATGCCACAATATATCATGATCTAAGAAGGAAAAATACTGTACTCATAATGTGTGATGCTATAGACCTCTATGCCAAACATGTTTATTACCTGACTTTCCTGCTTTGTTTCTATTGAATTATTTTAGCAAACAAAAGCTCCTTCTATTGAATGATTTTAGCAAATAAAAGCTCCATAATTTTAAGTGTTCCTAAATCTTTTATACCTAAAACATCCATATTTAAAAGAAATAGATTTCCTCTCATTGGATCAGATACATAAGCTGCCTTATTTTTTCTTAACTTTGCATGTGACAATATGTGATATATTACACAAAGAACTTCTTCTCATCCTTAATTAATTAAAATATGTTAAAAAATGGCATCACCTTATATACAGCAGCACCATCAAATTACAATGTTGCTGGAAAATACTTCTAATCCAGCATGGCATACCTAATATAACTAGTAAGTTGTGCAAATGAAAATGAAAAGACCAAATACAAGTCATATTTATTTAAAAATAATAGCTACTACATATAGCATGATAGTTCAGATACTGTACTAGCTCCTTTATAGTTATTATCTTTGAATCCTTCTAACAACCCTGATAAGCTAACTTCAATTACAACTGATTTCTAGATAAGAAAAATAAGTCTTAGACATCTTAACATGTGTCCACGATCCCTCCAGTATATAAAGGGAAGAACCACAGTAATGTTAATCAAAAATCTTAGATTCTTCCAGGCACAGTGGCTCACTCTTGTAATCCTAGTACTCTGGGAGGCCGAGATGGGTGGATTACTTAAGCTCATAAATTCAAGACCAGCCTGAACAAGAACAAGATCCTTGTCTCTACTAAAAATAATAAAGCTGAGGCAAGAAGACCGCTTGAGTCCGAGTTTAAGGGTGCTGTGAGCTATGACGCTCAGCCCTTTATCCAAGACGACAGTTTGAGACTCTGTCTCAAAAAAAAAAATCTTAGATTCTAATTCCATGTTCTATATGATTTCTAATATGTGTATAGAGGTTTAGAAGGAGCCAGATGACACTAGCAAAATTATGTTCTTTTATTTCATGCTTGAAATATTTAGAACATTAGAGTGTTTCCTATAGAAAAGATACTGAGTGCTGGTGGTAACTTATTGAAAAGTGATCCCAGGTCTGGGCCCAGGGGCTCATGCCTGTAATCCTAGCACTCTGGGAGGATGAGGCAGGTAGATTGTTTGAGCTCATGAGTTGGAGAATAGCTTGAGCAAGAATGACCCCCCATTTCTACTAAAAATACTTCCAGTGTCACAGCAGGTACCCATATAGCCCCTGCTAGGAGGCTGAGGGAGGAAACTTGCTTGTGCCCCAAGACTTTGAGATTGCTGTGAGCTGTGATGGTGCCAGGGAATCCCCTTCCAGGCAACACAGCCTCAAAAACAAACAGAAAACAAAAGAGTGATGCCAGGGAGCGCAATTTAAGAAATGTGGCAATGAGACAGGAAAGGAAGAACATTTTAAAAGTTATTTTATTAAACTTGCCTGTGTTAGAGACAACTGGAAATCCACTACTTAGGATCATCTCAGGAACCTTACAGATTATGACTCAAATTTGTATCACTGAAGGATGAGAAGTCCTAGTGCTTTGTTCAGCCCCATTTTTCCTGGGGTAGGTCGATTTCCAAGGTATTGAATTCTCAGAACCTTTAGGTTGCTGCTCTACGTGGTCTAAATTTCATTCATTGGCCTTGGAAGGAAGCCCTGTGGCACAGAGCAGACACCAAGGTACAAGCCTTGAAATATGATGGCGGCAACATGTATGGCAGTGACAGCCTCAACTGGACAGAAATCAGGCATACCGGGGCGGCTCTGTGAACTCATGGAAATATCTGCAACTATTTTAAATTTTCAAGAGAAACACAGTAACATCTGTAGGATATGAGACAAACTGTTTTTATTTATGTCTATTTTTAAATAGCTACTAATTTGTTAGATTATAAATAAACTTACTGAAGTGCTTAGTAACTACTTAATAAGGAAAGCTGTTAGATTTATTTATTTGGAAAAGGGGTGAATTAATGTAATGAAAAACATTCCTGAGATCCTTAGGAATCAATAAACCAAGAATCTTTGAGAACCTCTGGACTATTGTCTTTTCTCTTGTTATATTCTACTCTGTAAATGCAGGATGGACTCATTAAAATTTCTTTGGCTGTCCAGATGAATGATGCTGCACAAAACCAAGGATCATAAAAAATTTTATTACTTATACAATGAGGCTTTCCTGGCATACTAGGAAGCACCAATTAGGTCCAAAAATGTCTTCAGAGAGCAAGAAAAGGGGACTGGCTTAGAGATCTTGGGTTGGTTTAAGAATGAGTGTATGGTAAGCGTCCTCACCATGTCTTCAGTTTCCCACTGGTAGGTACCAGAGGAGGGAGCACCCAGCTTCATTATCAGCCTTCTCTTCTGGGATAGAAGAGAAAGAGGCAGATGTGATGCTCAAATCTATTTAGAGTAGAGTATAAATGTCTGACCACAACAAATAAGTAAGTGAGGTGATAGTTCTGTTAATCAGTTTGATGTAAGCATTCCACATTGTATCAATCAGTTAGCACACTGTACCCCATAAATGTACACAGTCTGATCTAATAAAGACATTAACGTTTAAAAATAAATAAATAATTACCTTCAAGCTTTATTACTGACTTAGAATAATAAATATGCTGTAGAATAATTCTCATTTCACCAACTGTTGAATGAACGAATGTGCATATGGCAAAAAAAAAAAAGCTGTCATTAGTCAAATTGTAAAAAAAGTCAGAGCCTTTGTTAAGTTTACCTAAAGTTATTTTCTTAAGTCAATGCTGATTTCCCTTGGTTTAGTCCTAACATAGAATGGGTTAATGTCATGTATACCATTTGTCTGCATATTTACTTGGTCATTTGAAATATATTCATTAAGTGTCCACCCTAAGTTAGTCATCAAGCTAGGAACTGGATATTCAGTTTAACCCTGATAGGATCTGTCATGAAGTTCATAATCTCAATGAGGAGTGCCATAAATATAAACTAGAAACTGTGGTAAGGTTTAGCAAGGCAGCAGTGAGGATAATAAGCTACTGAATAACACAAGGGGTCAATGACGAACACGTGGTCTTTTAAGGCCTCATTAAGAAAATGTGACTTCTATGCTGAGTCCTGAAGGAGGAAAAGCAGCGAGTCGTATGTAGGACAGGAGGGAATTGTTCCAGCCCTACTGAATGTTACAGATAAAAAGACTGATGTCAGCATTTTCTAGAAAAAGAGAGAAGTTTGTTATGATTAGAAATTAGCGACTAAGGGGTAGGAACAGCATGCTGTGAGGTTGGTAAAGAGTTTGATGTTAATTTTAAGTGCTGTGGGAACCACTGAATGCTTTTTAAGTAGGGAAGAAGCTTGATACTTTTTAAATACGGGACTGCAGAGATTCCCAGTTGGCAGTACTGAAAACAAATCTTATTAAAGGAATAAAATGCTATCATGAGAATGCGGAGGAAAAGTGATTAAAATATTGATAGAATGCATGTTTCAAAATGCACTCAACACCGATGAGATTTTTAAAGAATCTCTTTTCATGAGTGGATTGTCTGATACATGCTACAGAAGAGATGTGGACAAATTAGTAAGGACAGAGAATGTATTATTTTGCTAAACAGATAAAGTGACTTTACATCAAGATCAAGGGATAGGAGTGTCTTATATATTCTTTTTTTTTTTACACTGTTTTTTCAAGAGTTCAAGTATAAAATCATCATAGATATTATAGCTTGGCTTTAACATTCCATATTTAAAGACATTGATATGAATTATGAAAATAAAAATAAAAATAAACATAACTTTCATTGATCTTAAAGTGTTATCTAACCACAGAAATAGTACAATAAATTAAATATCTTTAAAAAATTAAGATAAATGATGCTTTGTGAAATTGTTTTTAATTTGATCATTTTGGACAATGAAATAAAAGAATTTGAATACATTCCAAAATTCTTTTAAAAGGAAGAAATTAATAGTTTTTATAAGAAGCAATTATAAAGTGCATGATCAATGTTACAGGAGGGGAGTGGCAATTTTTTCTGTATATTTTTCCATCGTTGTCTAGAGCAAGACAGAGTTAAAAATTAACGCTTCAGAGCAATCCATGGAATATGATAAAAAAATTTTGAAAGGATGTAATTTGTTAAAAGCCCAAAACCTTGGCCTTCCTGCAGTTATTTGGATGAATAGCTTGGTTTTGCAAAGGTATTTAAAATTGTGAGATGCGGGTAATCACAGTAGTGTAATTCTTTTTTTTTTTTTTGGTCAATTTTTTTTATTAAATCATAGCTGTGTACATTAATGCAATCATGGGGCACAATGTGCTGATTTTATATACAATTTGAAATGTTTTCATCAAACAGGTTAACATAGCCTTCACGGCATTTTTCTTAGTTATTGTGTTAAGACATTTGTATTCTACAATTAGTAAATTTCACATGTTTCCCTTGTAAGATGCACCATAGGTGTGGTCCCACCAATCACCCACCTCTCCCTCCCCTCCCTTCCCTATAACCTTTCCCCATATTCTTGGGCTATAATTTGGTTATAGCTTTCATATAGTTTTCATAGTAGGGCTGAGTACTTTGGATACTTTTTCTTCCATTCTTGAGATACTTTGCTATGTTCCAGCTCTATCCATGTGAACATGAAAGAGATAAAGTCTCAATCTTTTCTAAGGCTGCATAATATTCCATTGTGTACATATAACACAATATAGTAATTCTTAAGGAACACAATAGTAGTGATTTCAAAAGCTTACATGGGAACTGTGAGGGCTGGATATTCTGTGAATGGGAGAAACAAAGTAGGGGAGAACATGCAAATTGGAATGTGTGACTGGAGATTGTATTTAGTGGCTGTGTCACCTAGCCTGAATGCTTAATTGGTTTGAATATTATTTGTAAACGAATCTGTGATATTGGCCAAGTCCAATTATCACAGCCTGAATTGATCATACTGATCATTGATCATGGTTCTGATCAAAAAAATTGTGAAAATATTGATTTCCTAATAATGTCTGTTGAACAGCACTGTCTGGCTAGTGCATAAGGCAGATAGTTACCAGAAATTATAATAAAAATAGACTATATTAAGTATGGAGGCTTTTCTGGTCATTTTGGTTATTCCTCAGACGAAATTTATGCAGGAACTACATAATTTTAAGCAGGCTAGTACACCATCCCAAACTTATAATCATCTTTTCCAATCTAGTTGCAGAGTCCAGCCAGGTTCAGTTTGCATCTTCATGGAGTCGAACCTAGAATATTTTTACTGTATTGCCCTAGGGATACTACGTATTTGAATTTGAGAACAGGTTTTAATAATCTATAATGCAATGTGGTAGAACTTTTTATTATGATAGAAAAGTTCTATGTCTATCCTGCCTAATATAGACAGGTAATAATCACAGGTGTTAATGAATATGGTAGAACCTCCAGAGTTGACCACTTCCCTACATTGACCACCTCCTTACGTTGACCTAATTTTCACAGAATGGAGGATGAACCACACGTATGAAGGTTGACAATTAACTTTGAGAACTTTCAACCATGTGGTTACATTGCCAGCCCTATACGAACAACATGGTAAGGTCTTATAACCTTGCTACATTAGTGTCTCATAGCTATGTTCATGTGCACATGTGATTTACTGAGGGGCGATCATTATTGTCGAGTGTGTTTGTGTGCCATCATTACGAATGTTGGAGCTTGAGTTCGAGCCACAAATATTAAATTTCAGGCAGTGCCTGTGGCTCAATGGGTTGGGCGCCGGCCTCATTTACTGAGGGTGGCAGGTTTGAACCCAGCCCCAGCCAAACTGCAACAAAAATAGCCAGGCATTCTGGCAGGTGCCTGTAGCCTCAGCTACTTGGGAGGCTGAGGCAAGAGAATCGCCTAAGCCTAGGAGTGGGAGGTTGCTGTTAGCTGTGACACCACAGCACTCTACCAAGAGTGATAAAGTGAAACTCTGTCTCAAAAAAAGAAACAAACAAAAAACATTCTTGTTAAACTTAACAAGAATGGAAGTGAAATCAGGGGCATGTTAGTCTAAGTGTATGAAGATAATGTTAGTCCAAGTGTACAAATGGATTAACTGTTTTTCTGAAGGGAGAGAGGGCATCATACTGAGGATAGGTCAGGGTGGCCAATAATGAATAGAACTGATGAAAACATTGCAAAAATTCATGGAATTGTGTGTCAAATAATTAGCTGACTAAGAGAAGCATGGTACACCAAGTAAACATTGACCGAGAAATAGGAAAATCTTAACTGAAAATCTTGACCAACAACTCATGGCTCCTGCACCATGACAAGGCACCGACTCACGTGGCACTGCACGTGAAGGGATTTTTAGCCAGTAAACAGATAACTGTATTAGACCACTCTCCCTACTCACCTGATCTGGCCCCCAGTGAATTTTTTTCTTTAACCAAAGAAAAAGAAATATTGAGAAGACATTTTATTGACATTCAAGAAATCAAGTGTAAGGCAAGGCCAGCTCTGATGGCAATTCCAGAAAAAGAGTTCCAAAATTATTAGAAGGGTGGATGTGGAGTGGTGTAGGTACAAAGCTTTCCCAAGGGAGTACTTTGAGGATGATCATAGTGACATTCAGCAATGGAGTATGTAGCACTTTTTCTGAGTCCCCTGACTTACTTGTCCTACCTAGTTTGTACAGTAGGCCTAGTTTCTTAAGTTGACTATGTTTGTATGTTTCCCATTTTGTTAGTCTTTTGGGTCATCAAATTATAGAGGTTCTACTGTATTTAAAATGTGGTTAGTGGGACTGAGTAACTGAATTTATTGTTAAATTTAGTTCATTTAAATGTAAGTAGCCACTATGGCAGGTGACCTTCCACACTGAACAATAAAATCTAAAGGTATTACATTAATAAACATTTAGACCATGCTAGTTTGCTATATGGATGATATTATGATAATTGTCTCATTTGAGGAAGAAGCTCAGAATGAATAAAGGACCAAAGTGGCACATACAATCAATAGAGCCTAACTGATAAATCCAGCTAACATTTGAGGCCTTATCCAATTTCTCAATTGGAAATTATAGGTAGTGGAAAAGACAGAGAAATCAAAATGTAAAAAAATTGGTGCATTATTGGTAATTGCACAGAGTCCTAAGCAGATATTACCAGGCCTGGCACCTGTACCATGGTAGGCTTTGCCTACCTGCAACCAAAGAAACTTTGGAAGATAAAATTCATATTTGAGACAGCAAATTCTATATCAGTTTTTTTTCCACTGGGAGATACTTAAGAGGTGGGTTTTGTGTGTGTTTGCTTTATGAGTTGTTTTTTTTTTTTTTTTTTTTACTGTTTGGGATTCATTGAGGGTACAAAGAATTAGGTTACACTGATAGCATGTTTAGGTAAAGTCCCTCTTATAATTGTATCCCATTCCAAATAGGTGCCATACACCATGATCCCCCTTCCCCTCCCTCCTCCCTTCTCCCTGGTCCCTTATTCCCCTACCCCCACACCTTGTATTAGATAATCTACTGCCTTCATACTAGAATTGAGTTCATTGGATTCTTGCTTCTCTAACCTGCTTTGTGAATTTTTACTTATAATTTACAAGTAAAACTTTTATGAGCTTTATTTATAATTTATACAAATTTATTCACTTTGAGAAATTTCTTCCTATTGAGGTCCACATTCTACTACTAGTAAATGGTGAAAAAAAAATAGTACATGGACGTACCATTTTTCTTATATTTGCTAAACTAGTGTTTTTCAACCTTTTTTAACTCACAACACTCTTGAACCTATTGGTAAATTTCTGTGGCACACTTAAATTATGCTGACCCTAAGAAAGAGCAAGAAAAAGAATGTACTTACTTCTTTGAACTTTTTTGAGAATAATTTAAAGAATGATATTTAAAAATGTCATTGGAAATTTGATAGAGATTACATTCAATCTATAGATTGCTTGGGTATAGCAATTTAAAAATACTACTTCTTAAAATGCAAGAACACGAGATGTTTCTGCATTTATTTGTCATCTTTAATTTCTTTCATTAATAATGTTTAATAGTTTTCAGTATATAGATCCATGATCCATCACCTCCTTGGTTAAACTTATATCTAAATATTCATTTGCAGGTATTGGGAATGAGATAGTTTTCTGAATTTTTTTTAGATTGATGGCTTTGTATATTGATTTTTTATCCTGGAATTTTACTGATTTTGTTACTTCTGAGCACTTCTTCGAGGAGTGTTTAGGGTATTCTATATGTAAAATTATGTTGTCTGTAAATAGAAACAATTTATCTCCTCTTTTCCAATTTGGATGCCTTTTATTTATTTATTTTGCTTACATGTACTATGCTAAATGAAAGGAGAGGGTATTCTAGTCTTATTTCTGACCTTAAAAGAAAATCTTTCAACTTTTCACCACTGAGTATGGTGTTAGCTATGGGCTTGGCATATATAGTTTTTTTGTTGAGGTACATTCTTTTTATACCTAAGTTGTTGAATTTTACCACTATGAATTGTTGTTGAATTTTGTGGAATGTCTTTTCTTTATCTGTCGATAAAGCCTTTTATATTTTGTTCTGTTACTATGGTATCTCATATTTATTAATTTGCCTATACCCAGGAATGAATTCTACTTGCTACTAGTGAATGATAGTTTTAAAGTGCTGTTAAATTCTGTATACTAGTACTTTGCTGAGGATTTTTACATCTACGTTCATCAGAGATATTGGCCTGTAATTTTCCTCCCTGTTATTGTTCCTATCTGAGTTTGATGTCATGCTAATACTCCTAGTAAAATAAATTTGGAATTGTTCCTTCCTCTTCAATTTTTGGGGGGCAGTTAGAGAAGGATTTCTATTAGTTCCATGGGGTAAATATTTGGTAGAATTCTGCCTTGAAACCAACAGGTCATGCAGACCAGACCAAAAGTGGGCCATCAGCGCTGTGATGGTGCTCCTGGAGCAGTTCCTGATGGAGCCCACCAAAAGTGCAGGGTTTTGGACAGTGTGTACATCCCCTTGAAGAAGTATGATGGTTGAACCAAATCCCTTCCAAAGAAAGGTTCTGTGGAGGGCTTCGAGCCCGCAGGTAACAAGTGTTTGCTGAGAGCTACAGATAGGAAGAAGATCAGTACTGTGGTGAGCTCGAAAGACTTGAATAAACTTCAGATGGCTTATTCAAACCTGTTGACAGCTAACACGGATGGGCTGAAGGAGAGGACAGCGGCACAGTGAAGGACGATGAGGCTCCTGCTTTCACCAACTAACCGCTGAACCGCTGTTTTTCCTTTGGTGTTTACTTTTGCCCACAAAGCTAGGTTTCTGGTTCCCTCATGCTGTTTGTTTTCACGTGAGATTAGGGTCATTTTGTGATAGGGCTTGCTGTGTTTACAGGGTAGTTGTGGTGAGAAGTCGTTTATTTTAGATTTAGCTAATTGGTCTGTGCTACATGGTTGTGTATTCCTGTATTATACATTAAAAGGTTCAGTAATCAACCCTCTGAAGAGCAATGTCTCTTCATCAGAAGAAAAAAAAAAAATTTTTTTTGCGGTGCACCTAACATCCTCACAGCACATCAGTGTGCTGCAGTGAATTGGTTGAAAATCACTGCTCTAAACAGAGGTCTGATAGAAAATTGTAATAGGCAATTGAAATATTCATTATTCAAAAAAATGTCCTGCAAAAAGGTTTAGTGTTTAATTAATAGTTCACATTTAATGTGTAAAACTGCACATAAGAAGAAACAAGGCAAGGACTCTCCTGAAAGGATTTCTAGCATCAGAGAGTAGCAACAGGATGAGGGGATGGGTGAGACAGATGCAATTATGTGGCTGTGTATGTTTTCCACCTTGCAATACTTTTCTTTTATTTTGTTTGACCTAGAAGTCTCAGGCTTGAGTTAAAAATAATGTGTACCCAAGAAAGAGGATTTTATTGTTGAAAATCAATGTTGATGTCATTGAATTTAACAGTTCACATTTCCAAAGGACTGACCCGTACGTTTATCCATGTAAACAAATAAAGGTTAATTGTAAATTCAATTTTATTACCAAATGTAAAGGTCAATTCTGTGAGTCTTCACTGATGTCTTGAAATCTTCCAGGGCTCAGGGCCAAGGGAAATATTAGCAAAGCAGCCTTTAAATACTAGTTCTGTGGGTAAGTAACATGTCTGTTGATTTGTAATGTCTACTGTGGGATGATAGTGTGGGTCAAGGCAGGTAATATATGGGAAAAAGGATGGATGAGTTATTATAGACAGAATAAACACTCATAACTAAATTTCAATCCCAGGGAAGCATGTAATCATGTTGTTTTCATGTGGAAATATCAGAGCAAAATACTCATCCCCCCAAAACCAAAATGATAAATGGTGGAGGTGATGGATATGCTAAATGTCCTGATTTATAGGATGTTTAGAAATAATAACACAATATTTATATATATTAAAACATCACACTACATACCATAAATATATGTAAATTCCGAATACAACTTTAGAAACCCGCAAACAAACAAAAAAAGTCACCACCTTATCTCCCAGAGCAATGGCTAATATTTGAAGAAATCTCTCAAACTTGTTTGCTTTAGAAGGTTCGATTAATGTGTATTTTCAAATATTGCTAAAATTCTACTTGGATAATAGAGAGAAAAAGTGACCCAGTTCCCCCGATGACTCAGCGTATCTGGAGTCACCTGTAGCTTTCTCTTATTCATGTTTTCCAGGTTAGAACTATCATTCCGGTAATTATTTACAACATCCATTATTGTTTTTCAAGTTTGCTTTCTTTTGGAAAATATATATAGCTGTTATTTAAGATGCTGTTAGCCATTGTTCCTAAAATATTTTCCTTGCTTTCTTTTTTATGTCTACTTTTATGTAACCTTGCCCTACAAATTTTTATTTGCCTTTAGGAGGCTATAGGGAAAGGCGATGTGGTGGCAATAGAGTCATAAATACCTGCTGCTATATGGACAGTGGATTTTGGGTTCAGATACTCCAGAGCTTGGATGCCTCCACAGTGTGCTACTGATTTTTCACGGTAAGTTATTTACATACCCTGAGCCTCAGTTCTCTCATGTGTAGAATGGTACTAATAGCCCCTCCCTCCAATTGTATTATTTAGTAAGTTGCTATGTGGGAAAGTTTTAAGACTTTAATGACACCTCATAGATAATCAAGGAATGATTTCCCTGTGTCTGTTTCTCTCTTTAGTAAGTACACAGGTCTTACAAATAACTAGGACTAAACACTATTCGAAGTCCCTATATGTAGTAATCACACTATTAAAACATATTATTCCGGATCCTATTTTATTTAATGAGTTTTGCATTGGACCTATTATTAGCCTTTCAAACTAACTAGAATTGACTAATTCAAAGAATTGACTAACGTAAATTTTCAATTTTTATGGATATAAAATAAATATACTCCACATAACAAGTACCAAGAGCTATAAATAAACATTAATTTGCTTTATGTTATATTGCTACCATCTGAGAAAGAAGTTTTAAAGGAAGAATATTGTCTCTTTCAGTATAAATTTTGTCAGGTTATGGGATAAATCTAGAGAGCCAGTTAAAAATAATTGCTTGATTTATTGATGGTTGGATTCTTTTTACTGAAAGTAGTGTAGCAGTCAAACAATGAAGGTGACTTAATGAGAATATAACCACCCTCTCTTTACGTTTTAATTATACATAAATCCATGGTCTTTAAATATATACAAATTGTCTCCCTTATTCTAAATGAAGGAAAAATAAGATAAAAGGGGAAACCTACTTTATATTTGTTTTATTTCAGAATATTGGAAGGGTACAAATGTTTGGCTACATAAATTACTTTTGTATGGACTGAGTCAAAGTCAGTGTCCCCATCACCCAGGTAGTGTGCCTTGTACCAGTGGCTGTGATTTCACCCATTCCCTTCTCCTTCCACTCCATCCCCCCTGCTTGATTTGCATTGAGTTTTATTCCCTCCTTGCACGTGGTGGTCTCAGTGGTTAGTTACGATTTAATAGTGAGAAAATGTGGTGTTTTGCTTTTCCATTCTTGCAGTACCATTTAAGTTGTTATCAAAGGTGTTAGTTAACCATTTCTTTAATGTATTCCATGGTATACATATACCACATTTAATTAGTCCACTCATGGATGGATGGGCTCTTAAGTTGATTCCCCATCTTCTCGATTGTAAATTGTGTTGCAATAAACATTTCAGTACAAATGTCTTTTTGTTAAAATAACTAACTCTTAAAGGTAAACCTCTCTGTGAGGTACTTTCAAATAATTATTCTAAGCAATTATAATGTTCAATATCATTTTATTAATATAGATATTTTGAGAGAGTTTTTGAATATATCCTCCCTGTCATTATCAGTTAAATATGATTTAGTTATGACTCCTCTAATTCAGAAATCATTGTAAGAGGGTCTTTACCTAACCAATGCGATCAGTATAACCTGGTTTCTTGTACCCTCAATGAAATCCCAACAATAAATTAAAAAAAAAAAGAATTCCTATATTAACACACATGTTAAGCGAATGCATTATATACTTTTTAATGAAACCTTGTAGTATCCAAAGATCTATTTAATACCTGAACTCATCTGATTCTCACAGACACTATTATATTTACTTTCCTATGAGACTTCATTTCAGAGGATCGTTTTAGATTTGCAGAATATTTGAGCAAAATATTCTCAAATATATCCCCATATATCCTCTACCTAGTTTACTGTTATTAATGTCTTTTGTCGATACAACACATTTTTTTTTGTAATTAATGGACAAATATTAAGAGGTTGTTATGAATGAAAATTTCATAGTTTGTTTAGCTTTCCTTTGTTTGTACCTAATATTCTTTTATTGGTTTTAGGATTCAACTAAGATAACACAGTACATTTAGTCATCAGCTCTTTCTATGCTTCTCTCGGCTGTGGCACCTTCTCATACTTTCCTTGTTTTTGATAACCTTGACAGTTTTGACAGTATTGGTGTGATATTTTGAAGAATGCTGAAATATTGTCATGTTTTTCTCGTGATAAAACAGTGGTTATGAATTATTGGAAGAAAGACTACAGAGTCATTTTCATTGCATCATATCAAGTCTGTAGATACTGTCAATATGATTTGTGAATGTGGACGTTAACTTTGGTTGCTTATCTGAGGTTGTGTTCATCAGGTTTCTTAATTGTAAAATTATCATCTTCCTCCTTGGAATCATTGTGCACTTTGGAAGTCACCATGTGCAGCTCACCCCTCAGGAATGGAGATATGCTCAATTACTAAATACATTCCATGGAGTAGAATGCATGAAAAATTTTTTCTGTTTTCTCCATTTATTAATTTTTTCTTTTTTTAGCAGTTTTTGGCCGGGGCTGGGTTTGAACCCACCACCTCTGGCATATGGAATTGTCGCCCTACTCACTGAGCCACAGGCGCCACCCTATTAATTTTTTCAATTACTCCTTTATATTAGAATAGATGATCATATATTTGTTTTATGCTTTAGGTTACAATCCAATAGTACTTTTTAAAAATGTTGTTTCTCAAATTTTGTACTTTTGAAAAGGATTCACCATACTATTTTTGCTCCTTTGTCAAAATTCATTAGAAGTGCTTTGAGTTGTTCTTTAGGATGCTCTGAAATAGCATCATAAATGCATTTTTTTGTGAGTTGACTACTTTCTTACTTCGAGGCATACAAGCTATTTGTAGTTCATCTTGTCCATGTTCTGTCCCAGTCCTACAACCAGGCATTTCTCCAAGGATCCCTTCTTCTTTTTATTAAAGAAGGGGTTAGAGAGAGGGCAGAGTCATTGCTCGTGGGTGTCATTTACCCTTCGGCAGACAAAGGTAATCTATGTGTTAATACTAATGTGTTCCTACATTTATATATATATATATATATATTTCTATATGTAACCATCTATATCTATGTTAACCTTAAACATGAATTCTTACTGTCTCCAACTCTAATCTATTACCATGTGGATCAATTTAGGGTCTTCCTTTTGCTTATCTATAAACTTCCACTCCAATGACGAGAAACCTGCTTCTACTGTTGCAGGACAATGGCAAATTAGAACTGACAGACACTTAACCCAATACTATAGAGGGATGAACCTTTAATTGCTGAAGAGAACTTAGGTGGTTCAAGGCAAAAAGTGCTGAGTTCTGGGAAACAGTTCATTCCAAACTCTTTTATAATTTCTCCTTCAGCTCAATATCAGCTGAATAGTAATAGTTACAACAAAGAGTACAAAGAGTTAATGACTATATTTCTCAAGAAACCAAGGTGCTGTTATTTGTTACATAGGTTTTTTTCAAGGTTATTTTAGCTCAGCGCAATGTTTGCTCTTGTCTTGGAGGAGGAGTTCCTCTGCAGCTGCCTGCTACTTTCTCAGGGTCATTAACAAGTATAAGATTTATTTCTCCTTCCTCACTGCCATTGCTGTCCACTTACATGATCATTCCCTTCTAGTGCACTTAATCAGAATTGTTAAACCCCACACCCATGGGAAGCAACTTTATCAACTAGGTGCAGTGCTTAACAGAAGTTCTTTTTGTCTTCTGTGTAAGAGACTCTAGTCACTTCCAAAGATACATAAGCCAGCTACTTTTACCACCACCCTGTTCTTTAAGATTATGAATGTGTGGCATTCTTAAATTCTCTGGTGATAATCTTCATTCCTTCTTGGGAATCATTCGTCATCCTAAATTATTATTTTAATTAGCTGGTATTACAGTTCACTTTTTGTGTTTTCCATATATCCATATCTATGGATTTTGACAAATGCATATTATCCACCATTATAGTATCAAACAGACCACACTTACTTCCCTTAAAAATCCCATTTCTCACCTACTCATCCCACCACCATTTCCTACAAGTATGGTCAACACTAGTCATTTTACTTTTGGGTTTTCCAGAATGTCATGAAATTGTAGTTCTGTAAAATGTAGGCTTTCCATATTATTATATTATATTATTATTATTATATTTCCATATTATTCTTTTACTTACTAATATTCATTCAAATTTCCTCCATATCTTGTCATGTTCTGGTAGAAGCCTTTGTATTGCTGAATTTTATTCCATGGTATGGATGTATCTGTTTATTCATCCAGTTAGTAAAGAAGCTCTTGGTTGCTTTCAGTTTTTGTAAATAATGAAAAAAAGATACTATACAAATTTGTATACGTGTTATTGGATGAACCTAGTTTTTCAAACTAATTGGGTAGTTATCTTTTAGTACAATTATTGGATCATATAGTAAGACTATGTTTGGTTTTATAAAAGTTTCCCTGAATATTTTCCAAAGTTACTGTGCTATTTTGCATTCTATCCCGCGATGAATGATGGTTTTTATTACTGCATATCTTGCCAGGATTTGGAATCATTAAATTTTTTAGATTTTAACTATTCTAGCAGATATGTAGTAATGATTATTATTCTTTTAATTTGCAATTCCCTGTTGATGATTTTATTTTTTTTTCTTTTTCAAAAATTATGCTGAGTATCTTCTAATGTAGTAATTTGTCATCTCTGTATCATCCTTGGTGAGGTCTTTATTCAGATCTTTTCACAATTTTCATTTTGTTCATTTTTTATTATTGAATTTTAAGGGTCCTTAGTATATCTTTGGATATTAATCCTTTATCAGCTATGTCTTTTAGATACAAATAGTTTTCTCCTGTCAGTGGTACACCTTTTAATTTTCTTAACAGTGTATTCTTTAAAGCAGTTTTGATTTTAACAAAGTCTGATTTATCATATTTTTAATAGATCATACATGTGATATTGTCTTACACACATCAAGAAACCCAATGTCACAAAGATTTTTTTTCCTATAAACATAAGAAATTTTACGGCTTTGTATTTCAAATTTAGGTTCATCGTCCATTTAAAACTTTTTGTGAATAGAAGGTATGAGTTCAATGTTAACATTCAATTGCCTGCATATGAACATCTATTTCTTTTAGAATTATTTATTTAAAAGACTATCATTTCTTCATTGATTTACATTTGCTTCTTTGTCAAAGATAAATTGATTATATTTGCGTGAGTGGTTTATTTGTCTTTCTATCCTAATCCATTGATTTATATGTCTTTTCTTTTTTTCCCAGTGGGTGCTGTCTTTATTACTGTAACTATATAAATCTTAAAGTTGAAAAACATCAATCCTCACCTTTGATCTTCAATATTGTTCTGTCTACTTTGGATCTTTCGTCTTTCCATATAAACTTTAGAATCAATCTATTGATATCTCACATATAGTTTGCTGGGATTTTGATTTTAATCATGTTGAGGTATAGTTGAAAAGAACAGACACAATAACAATATTAAGCCTTCCAATCCAGGAACGCACTCTTTCTGCTTGTTCAGCTCTTTGATGCTTATCAGGCTTTGTATTTTTCCCCACACCTAAATTCTGTCTATGTTTAAATATGCTTTCACTTATACAAAACATATTTTTGGCACTATTGTAAATGCTGTTGTGTTTTAAATTTCAAATTCTAATTGTTCATGGCTTGTATATAGAACAGCTATTGACTTTTATATATTAACCTTGCATTATTCAGCCTGGCTATAAATATGCATTTGTTCCTAGAGTGCATTTTCCTCTTTCTTTTTTTAAATTTTGAGACAGATTCTTACTTTTTTCACCCTGGGTAGAATATTTTGGTGTCATAGCTCACAGCAACCTCAAACACTTGGGCATGAACAATCCTCTTCCCTCGACCTCCCAAGTAGCCGGGACTACCGCTAGTTTTTGTATTTTTAGTGGAGACTCGGTCTTGCTCTTGCTCAGGCTGGTCTCAAACTCCTGAGCTCAAGCAATCTTCTGCCTCATCCTCCCAGAGTGCTGGGATTATAGGTGTGAGCCAGCATGTCAAGCCAGGAGTCTGTTTTTTTTCAATACATTGGTATTTTCTATATAGAAAAAGATAGTTTCATTTCTTCTTTTCAAGATATACACTGTTTATTTTCTCTATTTTCTAATATTAGTGGAAAAGCATCCAGCGTCTTGTCATTAAGTATGATGTTAGCTGTGGGTTTTTTACAGTTGCCAAAGTTCTGTATTTCTAGATGCTCAGAGTTTTAATCATGAATGGACTTGAGATTTTTTTCCAATGCTACTTTTTGCCTCTACTGATATGATCGTATATTGTAATCCTTTAGTATGGTAGATAACTTAAATTGGTGTTCAGGTGCTAACCTGCCTCCGCCTGCTCTGTGCCACCCAGATGCCCCTCTGGGGTACGTGGACATCGCCATCCCCATGCAGCAACAAGGAGCTCCCTCCTTGGGTCTGACGGGGTGGATGCTGACCAAAGAAGTTCTCTGCATATGTGGCACCACTATCGCAACCACCCATGGGTGGTCATACCTGATGTCTACTTCTACAGAGATCCTGAAGAAATTGAAAAGGAAGTGCAAACTACCACTGAGAAAGCTGTGACCAAGGGGCTATTTCAGGGTGAATGGACTGCTCCAGCTTTGAGTTTACTGCTACTTTAGCCTGAGGTTAAAGAATGGTCTAAAGGCTGCAGGTGCCCTCTGTCCAACCCAGCAGGTTCCCACTGAAGACTAAAGCACTGAGCCTGCCACGGAGGACAGTTCTGCAGCTCTCCCTGCTCAGGCCACTGAAAGGGTGGGGCAACCAGGGAGTGGTCTTAAGCTGTCCTTCCACATGCTCTTAAACACAATGGAGATAAGAATGACAAAAAAATAAACGTGTTTTTTGGGGGAAAAAGAAGAATGAAGTTTCTCTCTTAAGAAATTAGAGAATTCCTATCCTAATCTTAAGAACTTCTTTCTCCTGCAGAGGGCCAATCTATGCTCAGCTATTTCACACTGTGCATTCAGGGGTTTGCTCTTTGTTGAATAAATATTTAATTAGTCTATATTTCTATACACTTTAATGTACAGAATGATACTTGAGTTTCAATTCATTTCTTCTAAATAGCCAATTAATTATTTAGATAATAGTCTATTTAACAAATATTTATCTATTCCATAAGTTTCTTTCATTATTAATCTCATAGTGCATTATATTTTAAAAGGCCTCTTGGGAGTTTACAGTCTGCATAGGTTGTGGTTGTCACATCATATGTGATAGCAGGTGCCATTGACTTTCTGATTTGAATTTCAAGTAGAAGAAGGCAACGAATAAAGTAGAATCTGAGATGTTTTGGGAATCTTAATGCTGAGAGGAAAGTTGGCCTCAAATTTATTCATCTATACACTGATCACTGGGGCTCACGGGAATTGAGGAGTCTTTACTTCTTAATCTTATTTCACCTTACTCTATTTTACTTTATAAAATGTATATAACGTGCTAACACAATTATTTGAAAAGTGACCATGTGAGATACAGTGTTCCAGACCTATGGAGTACTCCTATTGAAACATAATGAGTCTTATTTTTATCGTGTGTACTTTTTTCTTTTCAGCTCTGAAGGAAAAAAGAGTCTCTTTCTAGTGCATGCTTGGTATCTTAGTTTAAGAGGAATGATTAACTCCAGACTGGATTATGTTTCTGTTTTTGTTTTCTAGTTCTGATTATTCTTTGTTACCTTCTAAGAAGTATGAAAATAAGTTGTATAGTTAGTTACAAGGACAATTTTTATCCATGAAGAAATAATTAAGAACATATTTGAGTTCAAAAATCATTCATAAGATTGATTCTTTCTCGTGCCATTTTTGGGAGGCTTATCAAGACTTAATTCTTTTCTGTGTTTTCAGTATATTTTTCCCCTTACCTCTGTATCTTACATAAAAAATATTCATGACTTATAGTATTTCTTAAGCTTGTAGAATGAGACGAAATGATCATATAGAAAATGCTCATGGCTTGGTGGTAATAAGGATAAGTGGTTACGAGATTTTAGAAATGGCAATCATCACAAAGCTGATACCATAAAATTAAATTACTGCCGTAAACCTCATGTGAAAATGAAGGATGACTTGAGAGCAACATATTCAATTGTGTCTTATGTGTTTATAAAATACTCCTAGTGTAAAAATTATAAAGCAAATGTAAATCACATAAAGATCCAAAATTGTAGGCTCATTATTCTCTTCTTGTAATTTTTAGATTATTTTATTAACCTTAACGGTAAGTGAATAGACAATTAGGAATGTGAGCCCCTGAAATTTTCGTTAGAATGAATGCTCAAGGCAGAATTTAGCATATAACATGGGAGATAGTGATATATGAGCAGGAAAATATACGTAAACTAATAAAAAAGGACATATGTAATTGTATATAAATCTGTTGATAATCATATTTAGAAAGATTCATAATTCTTTCAATTATTAAAAAACAACTATAATAACTAAACCAATTTTACGTGTCACTGGTATATCACGTGCAGTGAGATAAGTGTCCATTATTCCTGAGAAATGTCCACATTTCATCCATCCATTCGTGACACATTGACCATGTGCTCACGTTCCAAATGATATATTTTCTTTCCACAAAGTCATTTCTTGTATGAAAATCTCAGTGCTGTCCTAGAGTACAAGAGTACATTAGTTTAAAAATAAAGATGAATCATTTTGGTTTAAAAATCAATTTGAATGTTCTGGGGGAAATTGTATCATCGCAACAATTCACACCTGTCAAAAATTGCTGGGTTTCTCTGCAAGAGAAAACAAAACAGGCAGATTTGAAGACAATTTCTTTGTATGACTATTCAGTTCTATTCTTCTGTTCACTGTGGTTGATCATATCCCAATTTGCCATTTAAAATATTATCATTTTGATACACTGTCATATTTGGGGCAAATATGTTAAACATTAAAATACTATAAACATGATGTTGTTCACCAGTCTTAGAAACTCACAAACTTTATTCTTGAAAATGACATGAAAAGTAAGGACATTTATTTTATATATTCAGTTCTTATATTAGTTAAAAATGCTAAGTTATGTCAAAAAGTTTTCCATTTTTCATGCAATTTAAAGTTTGGATTTTTAAAAAAATCTATATGCTAGATAAAGGAGGGTATAATGAAGAACTGCACTGTTACGGGAGGGTCTTTATCTGACACAAGCAATCACCGGTTCTTTGTGCCCTCAATGAATCCCCAACAATTAAAAAAAAAAAAAAAAAGAACTTAGAGAAATTTTCAACACGACCAATCTGCCTATATTTTCCAAATTGGTTAAATACACTGAAAACCTGTGGCCATGTTTTCTAAAGTATAAAAAGGTACTAGATAACCCAAGAGCAAAGAAGAGCTAAACCAATGATATTTAGATAATGGATGCAATTTTAAAGTTTTATTAGAAGTGGATACCCTTGATTTAGACTTTACTGATGACTAGATCATTAAGAATCGGGTACTGTGCAGGGCCTAACAGCATTTTGTGGAAATGCGTTTGTTTCTATAGATATCTCATATTCAAAGTGAAATATTTTTATGGTAAAAATCTCAGAAATGCTTGGAAAATGAAGTCTGTTTATCACCACACAATTGGCAAAGTTTCCTTGACATAGTCAAAGTGAGGGTCAGAGAGGGGAATGATCTATTTCCACAAATTAGGGCATCTCAGATTTCAAAGTCAGCACCTTTTACACCCAGAGACTTAGAGAGTGGTAACTAGATTTTAACAGCTAACACTCAGCGCCCTCAGACTGGGAGATGGCTTCCCCTAAAACACAGAAAAGGAAAGATTTCCTTTAGCCGCTGGGCAGAGTACAGAGTTCAGACCACACACACAGGAGAAGAACATTGAAGTAAATCCTCGTTAGATATTGATCCATACTTGATGAGCAATAATCTTTTTGAAGGGCTTGTTAGAATAGCTTTGCTCATATGATGTGTAAAGTCTCTATGAAATTGGTCCCTGTCAAGCAGGGCTCTGGAAACTGAGGCAATGCTGAACCTCTGTCAGGGAAGCCCGGCAGAGTAGTCCATCTCACGTTAGGGAGAAACACTACCTGGAATTTTCAGGAAAGAACAGCGTGAGTAAGAGGAGCGAGGCGAGCCCAAGTGAGTAGGGCTTGTAACCACGGTTCTAAATATAGCCCTGCGGAGCACACGGCTGCAGGAGAAGCCAAAGCCGAGCCTGACAGTTCAGGCAGTGCAGTGCAGCAAGCCACTGTCACATCCAGACGGTTTGTGGCTGCCAACGCAGCAAGAAGAAGACTCACCAAGGAGGACAACTCCCTGTGCCTTGCCC
>CAUYON010090930.1:0-25121 GCA_963573935.1 Arctocebus calabarensis
AATCAAGGGGTACAATGTGCTGGCTTCATATACAATCTTAACTATTTTCATCAACCTGACTCCTCTCTGATGCATGTGAAACAATGTGCACACCCAGCAAAAGACGTAGAACAAGCACTTTCCCAACATGCTTCCCACATGTTTTAAATTTGACCCATTTCTTGACTATAAGGAACATTATTATTTCAATTATTTTATTAAATTTCCAAAAGATTGACTTGTAACCAGAATATATAAAGAACTCTTCAAATTCAATAATAAAAAGACAAGAAACCCAATTTTTAAAATGAGTCTATATTTCTCCTAAGAAGGTATAAAAATGGCCCGCAAGTGCTTAATAACACGCACATCATTAGTTATTAGGGAGGTGCAAATCAAAGCCATGGTAAGATGCCACTTAACGCCCTCTCCCATGGCTATTATCAAAAGGAAGGCAAGAAGAAATGCTGGTGAGAATTTGGAGAAATTTTTTCACACGTTTCACATCTAAAATAGTGATGTGACTTTGGCAGTTTCTTGAAATGTTATTTATGGAGTTACTATAGAACGTGGCAATTCCAATTCTTGGTACTGTATTTTGCCGTGTATCATGTGCTCCTAGGTATAATGTGCACCCATGTGTTTGACCCAAAGTTTTAGGGAAAATTTTTTTTTAATTTTTAAAGTCAAATTCAGTGCGTATTTGCTTTTCCATTCTTGTGATACTTTACTGAGAAGAATGTGAAGCGAATATCCAATATTCTCAATACCAATATGAAGAATTCTTGTCCATATAGGAGAAAAACTCATTTCAATTCAAGTAGGGGGGAGGGGGAACAAGGGAGGGGGAGAGGGGAAGGGGGCTGGGGGTGCTCCCCCTGAATGGACCTACTGTGGGCGTGTATGGCCCAGCTTTTAGGTGTAGGACATAACTACAAGCAGGACTCTACCTAACAAATTCAAATATTGTCACTTGGTTGTTTGTACCCTCACATTAACCTGAAATTTAAAAAAATAAATACATTCAAATTTAAAGCTTAAAGCTTTCAGTGTATGCAAACTACTGCAGCGTTTCTCCAGGAATTCTTGTAAAACTATCAACTAGGCAGCTAGCTCCCGCCTAAAGTGTGTGACGAGCAATACATGGTGTGTCCACACCGCAGAACGTTCCTCAGCCGGGAAGGGACGAAGCTCGGATGTGCGTCCCCACGTGGGTGGGTCTTAGAAACGATGTGCTGGGGGAGGAAGCCGGCCACAAAAGGCTATTTAATGACTCCGTTTTGCAAACTGTACAGAACAAACAAATCCAGAGAGAAAGTGGACTGCGGTTTCCCAGGAATGGAAGGAAGGAGCGGGTAGAGTGCCAATGAAAGCACTTTAGGGGAGACAGGTGGCGATTTGGGAACTAAACAGTGGTGATGGTCGCAGAACTCTGTGAACACACTGAAAGCTGCAGGGTCGGATGCTTTGTAGGTGAGTTTTATGGTGTGCAAATCAAAGTCAATGAAACTGGTATGTGAAGAATTCTGCACATATTAGCAGTGTTGTCCTACCGTGGCCATCTTTCCAGGTTGTCCCTCTTTACTCGGGCCTGCCCTTCCGCGGCTTTACCAGCTACTTGTCTTCTTTTACTTGATTTGTAACAACTCGGATTTCGGTTACCAGCCCTTTTCCTATTGTCTGTTACCATTACCTCCCAGCTGTTAATAGCTTGTTCTTTTCATTTATTTGTAGCCTTTTGTCCTATAGGAGCTTTAAAAGATTTTATGTGTATCTCTCCACATTTTCCTTATAATTTATAATTTTATTTCTTGTTTAAAAGTTGATTTCTGCCTTAATATTACATGTAAATTATTCTACTTGTTCTTTTCGTAATTTTAAATTTTGTTTGATACATCTAAGTCTTTAATCCAGATGGAATTAATTTTTGTGCATGGTATATGGCAGGATTTACAGACTTTTCTCCCATATAAAAAACATGATTTTGAAAACACGTACTAAAGAGTTCACCCTTTGTCTACTGATTGAAGACATTATGTTTGCGATTTATCAAATTCCCAAATATGTGCAGATTACTTTCTAGGTTCTCTATTCTATATCTATTAATTTGATTGGCTCTGAGGAAGTACTGTACTTTTAAAATCACCATAATTCACGCTAAGCCTTATGAACTAGCAACACGAGTATTGTTGATAACGCCGCCTCCAGCTTTCTGACTTCAACATTCCTTCTCCTTCCTCTTCAAAGTTGTCTCCATCATTCCTGAACGCTTCCTAATGAACAAAAGGCCAACTTGTCTTTTTTCACAAAAAGTCCTGGTGCGATGTTGTTCAAAATTAGATTAAATTCATATTAATTTAATATGAGGAGAATCCCCACCTTCAAAACAGTCACCAACCAATGGGGACGGTTAGGGACGTGTTAAAACAAACCGGCCCCGCCCCCCCATGGGTATGTGACCTCTTATTCATGGGGGTGACATCTGTGTATCTAGAAGTGCTTATTTATGTCATTTGGTACAGTTTTTCTTTTTTAATCTTCTCATGAGTAGTTTCACACTCAACATCTTTATTATACTGTGCGTATGTACACATGTGCATGCACACACATGCTTATGATGTAGAAACAGTCTATCTCACTATTCACAAGTTTTCTGCTTGCGCATTTGCTTACTTTCTAAAATTTATTTGTAACCCTAACATCCAGACCAGCAGTTCTCAATCTGTGGGATGCGGCCCCTGTAACAATGAAAATACATCCTGCATATTAGATATCCACGTTACAATTTACAACAGTAGCAAAATTGCAGTTACAAATTAGCAGCAAAAATAATTTTATGGTTGGGGGTCACCACAACATGAGGAACTGTATAAAAGGGTTGTGGCATTAGGAAGGTTGAGAACCCCTTATCTAGACCCACAGCGTCTTCACTGCTGCCCCCACACAGGTGCATAAACTCAACTTTGAGTTGCTTGAATTGCACGTTCCCAGCGGCGGCTGAACCAAGTTTCTACCTTCTTGTTCAGCTCTTGTAACGAGTGTCCTTTTCACATTCTATTTGGTGCTGTGTTTTTCACACTTTGTACTTTTAATTTTTCAGTGATTTCACCTCTCTACCCAGTGTAGCATTGAAGTGCGACTGATGTTCCTAAGTACAAGAGGGCTGTGATACGCCTTAGAGATGAAACGTGTGCGTTAGACAAGCTTCATAGGGTACACAACTTTAGTGTTAATGAAGCCATATATGTGCATACACATACATGTGTAATATATGTGTATATAATGTGGATATAGAGTCACTCACAACCTGTATGTATGTATATACATTAGATAACTATTAAGGTATGTGTCTTTAAACAAAACTGAGCACAAAGCAAGGTTATGTATTGATCCACTGGCGAAAATGTCCTGACCAGAGACTTAGAAGAACCCAACACATAGTTCCTGCAGGAGCATGGGTTCAGTATTCACTAATTCAGGCTCATGGAACATAATTATTGCAAATAACTAGACCCAATTGTGTGTATAATAAATATACACAAATACATATATAACAAAAGGCATTTACTTCTAGAAATTGTATAGTTTATAAGAGCAAACTTCTGATTGTTTAAAATGGGATGATTAGCCAACCTGGTGGTGGTGGTTTGTTTCCTACGTAGAGGGAAGCAATTGATTTTTCTGTAGTGCTTTTCTCCCTGGTAGCACCGTAGAAGGTTTGATTTCTCTAGAATCGTCAACGCAATATTGAATAGAAGAGGGCGAGTGTCTTTCCTCACTAGGGGAAAGTTATACAAAACTTCACTATTAAACATTATATTTGCTTACTATGAGGATCATATTTCTGTTAGATGTCTTTTATTATCTCAATTTTGTTAATAGATTTGTTACAAGTGAATGCTATTTTTTGTTGAATAATTTTACACATATATTAAGATGAATTGTGTGCTTTTATCCTTTAAATCTGCTAATGTGATGACTCATATAACCAATTTTCAAATGTTAAACCATTAGTGTATATTTTTGTGATAAATCCTATTATATTATGATGTATTCTTACATAAGCACAATTTGTTTGCTAATATTCTATTTCATATTTTACATGTATGATTTCTTCTTTCTGTTTGTAAAGTTTCTGCATTTTCCAAGTTTTTATACAATATTTTTATGAACAGAAAAACAAATAAGCATTAATTCTGGTAAAAAGAGCAAACTATTTAGATACAAGTATGAAATGTGAAATTATCTGGATGATAATAAGTGACCCACAGAACACAAAGCTCACCTCTTTGTCTTTTTAAAGATATATTTTCTAAATCACCTCAAAGCTCAACAAACAAAAGCTAAACTTGCTTAAGGAAAAATGAATTACATGCTTAATAGTCATATGAGGAAGAGACTTGGACATGTGTGAACCATTTACCTCCTGTGCAGGGGAATTTTTAATCCCCAGGCTTCAGATTAGGAAAGAAATACTCAGCAAAGCCACGTGACTATCTCAGGATTACACAGACTGCAAGCTGCCGAGCTGGGACCAACCTGCAGGCCTGTAAATGCAGGGTTGCGGTGTTCCAAGACCCCATGGAGCCTGTACAAACCAGACCAGACCCGCCCAGGCCCTCAGTTCTGCAGGAGTGGCTTCTGTTTATCACTGGCAGTGGCCACGGACTGGATGTTTGCTGCAGGACAAAGGCAAAGCTCAACCCAAACAGGCATGAGGCCTGTTCATGGGCCTGTCCCAGGTCACCCCACTTCACGCTGCAGCATAGGGGGCGTGTGATGTTTAGTACAGCTGTCCCAGGCTGCGCCCCAGACTTGGAGCCTGGATTTGTACGCAGCTTTTTTCTTCTTGGTATGACTCTGAGCAAGTGTTAGCCATGGCCAGCACTTGCAGCGAGTCTCCACACCCTGGTCACCACCTGCCTCACTCAGGTCTTGTCTACCCACAGTTACAGTATGAGAGAACTCGGGGTTGAGTTGTTTTCTAATTATCACCCAAATTTTGGTTGTTTCCAAGACTTGGATGGTCCAAACAAACAATGACTGAACATTCTTTCTGGGTAAATGTAGGATGTAGCCAGGGCTTCTGTCTCTTATCAACACTGAATAATAAACCTCTCAAAGCTTGACAGCCAAATGAGGATGTGACTTCTGGGAGGGAGGCTAACAGGTGACGGGAGCTCAGCTGGGGTGAGGCCATCACATTCCGATTTGTCCCCTGGGCGTGAATCTAATCCACTGATGTGGGGTAGGGTTTCCTAATATTTGGACAACAGTAAGCACACAGTTGTGTATTAGATTCCTAAGCCTAATCTCTGCTGCTTACTGCCTTGCTGCCCAACCTGTTTGGGCAACAGCCTAGGGCAGTGAGAACGTGGCCTGGGCAGAGGAAATCGTGCTGTGGCCCTGCAGAGGTAGAGGAGGTCCACCGGGGTAGCCCAGCTGTGGTGCTGGGCAGAGCTGGTGGCTTTCCCAAATAGTCCCTGCTGAGAAAGTCTCTGAATGGACAGTTTCAGTGTTCTTGGAAGAGAACCTTGACAGGTACCTTAAGGCCAGTGAGAAAGCTCAGCTTCTACTAAGGGCTCATACTCTTTTGATTTTACTCTGGGGTGACAAGTAGAGAATTCTTTCATTTTTTTGTAAACACAAATACTTTTGAAAAATTCTGGCATCCTATGGATGTTTGCTCTTACCACTGTCATCACACCCTTAGATGATGATGGTTCCGGGGAGCGAAGTCTTTGATCACTCAACATCTGCATGTTAACCTTGTATTGAGCAAGGCCTGGAGATAAGGTCTGAACACAGCTCCAGAGACACGGGCAAAAGGGATGTCTAAGCTCAGACACAATAATGCAAACTATCAATATAAAGCATTTAATAAAAGCTACACCAGGGAGAAAACTTGGAGTTGACTCTGAAAGACCAGCTGGGGTCTTCCAGTCAATTTCCCAGCTTGTCGCTCTTTATGTTCTTTATGACCCTGCTGTGATCAGGTGCCTTTACTGGGCCCCATCGAGTCTCTGAGCAGAGCCTTGGGCCCCTCCAGGGGCTGTTGGGTGACTGATGAGGGGTCTCAGAGCAAGGTGGGGCCACATGGCAAGGTCCACACGTGCAGTCCCAGGCCTCCTAGGGCCAGCAGCTGTCTCTGACCGACCTGGGGAAGAAGAGGTATGAATGGCTGAGTCCTGACCTCCTTACGATGTTCAATCTTGGCCCCCAGGACTGAGGATGAGATTTTACTTGAAAAGGAGTCTTTGAAAATAACGGAGTCAGGATGTCATTAGGGTGGGATCTCATCCAATATGACCAGTGTCCTTCCAAAAAGGGGAAATTTGGACACAGAAATAGACATGGACAGAGTGAAGATCATTGGAAGACACAGGAAGAAGGCGACCCCTACAGGCCAAGGAATGCCTGCACCTACCAGAGTCTGGAAGAGAGGCGGGGAACTGATTCTTCCTCACAGCCCTGAGGGGAACCCACCCTCCTAGCCCCCTGATCCCAGGCTTCCAGCCTCCCCAACAGGGGAACAATAAATGTGTGTAATCTAAGCTGCCCAGTCGGGGGCTCTTTTTCCCGGGAGCTACAGGACACTGGTGCAGAAGGCAGGTGCCCTAGTAGGTGACAGCGTCCGTGCTGCTCAAACATGCCGGCTGGGCCACGTGCGGGCCGGGGTGCTTGTGCCTGAATGGAGGACAGAACTTCGAGGGACGAGTGGTGCATGTGGATTTTGTCCATGCCATGTAAAAATCTTCATAGGTGACCAGGAAGGGATGCAGAGGGCTGGGTATCTGTTCTTCTCTTTTCCCAGGGTTTTCCTACAAAGCACACAATGGCCATACCCTCCCCAAGAAAGCATTTACTGGGTAATTCTTCCAGGAAGAACAGGGTTTGTCCTCTGCCCTGTCCAGATTCCTGCTGTGTCCTTTAGTGAAGGGCACTGACTCACCCCTCAGAGATCAGTATCATCTCTGCTCTTAAGGAAGGATTCCTAAGTGCATTCGCTTTAACATAAAAGTTATTATTTCTCAAACTCTAATTTTCTATAAGAATCCCCTGGGATGTTTGACAAAATAACATTCCTGGAGGCCTCCCCAGATCTAGAAGATCAGAATCTTTAAGGATGGGACCCAGAAATCTCCAAGTGATTGTCCCTCCCACCATCTTCTCACCACCACCCACCCCAGGAGACTGACGCAGACAACCTGTCCACCCCTCACTGAGAAACACTGCTGAAAATGACTGATTAAAGTGTATGGTTTTAACTTTGCGATATATGTATTTTTGGAAGCAATACAATTTCTATGGATTTAAGTCAAAGAAATGAAGCTCTAACTGTGGAATGTGAGACGGTGATAGGTGAGGGTGGCGATACCTCCTCAATGGCTCCTCAGCTAGGCTCAGTTCATTCCTCTCATAAACAGCAACTTACTGGATCAGAGATTTGTTTCTCCATTTTTAGTCCATGGGTCTTTCTCATGCTCAAGTGAATAGCAGAGTCCTCTGCAGTGGTGACCGTCAGTCTAGATTAGGTGGCAACATGGGCGTCATGACGCTGTGTGAAGTACGACAGGAAACATTGATACATAGAAATCTATGCTAGAGAAACTATAACTTTATTACACATACGTAGTATAACGTAACAACCAAGCAAATATGTGGAAAAGAAGCCCCCCGGAGTGACTATTTCTGGGGGGACATATTTCTATGACTGTGTTGTCCTGTGTTGCCCAGTGACTCATTTTCCCCCAGACCAGCAAGTAGGAACGGATCCCCAAATCGTGCATGAAATTTGAAGGAAAAAAATTTCAAGTAAAAAATTGTGACCCATTGAATTTTATTTTATTTTCTATAAATTGATACATTTGTGTCTTGTAGCCAATAGGGATGGGACAGAGCTCCTACGTGGTGGACTGGGAGTTCCCCAAGCAGGGACTTTACCCAACCACCTGGGATCCGGCAGACACAGGAAGGGAAGACGCCATAAATTCACAACACACACACTTTCTTTCTCTTGGCCCAGAAACATGACACCATTTTGGCCTCTAGCAAAGCAGATAGGCGCCACCTCGAGCTGAATGTTCAGGGCCTTTCTGTTGGGGTTTTAAGGGCATGCATACACTAATGTACACAGCTATGATTTAATAATAAAAACAATGAAAAAAGTGAAAAGGTATCAGTCTCATGTTTCAGTTAAATAGTCTGTCTTTTGTTCAAGGAAGAATGCTATTGGGTGAAGGACAGAAGAGCGCTAATCTACAGATCAAAGGACACTAAGGTCGAGTTTTAATGAGGTAAAGTTACAACCCACAGTTTAGATGCTATGGCTTGAGGGTAAAATCAGTTGTTTTTCAGCTTTATTTACATCCTGTCTGTAAGCTGCTGATTTCTATCTAGACATTTCCCGGACTAGCTTCTCATCTACTTTGCAGGACATTCCAAGTCCTCATCACCATAGGCGTGCAGAGCAGTGGGGGCGCTGAGACCTGGGGCCCTGTCCCACTCTAGCCCTCTGCAATGCCAGCCTTCATTAGTTCATATCCACAGTGTCTCACCAAGGGACATCTCAGACCAATTGTAGGCTTGGAAAGGAGAATAGTTTTGTTTGAGTAAATCTCCTTCCTCCAAGCCTGGAAATTACGTCCCAGGAATCCTTAAATAAATGTTGCTCTTCTGTGCGTGGGTGTATGCATGTAGAGTTGTATATAAAAAAACATTACCATCGAGTATTTTATAGTGACATAGAGTATTTTAAGTCTGCGATTTCAAATTGGGCTGATAAATTCTTAGACTTATGGTAAGTAGACATATTTAAATGGCATTAAAATGAAAATTTCAAAGAGGGCAGAGAAATAGATCCTTCCACTTATGTAGAACTGGAGATAATTTATCAGTTTTATTTTGATATGCTTTATATATTATAATTTTATATTCTACATTTCTGTATGTTATATTTATGTACTTATAGTACAATTTACATTTTATATTTACATGTAACAACTTTGTATTAAAACAAATATGGAATTGTTTTCAAGTAGACTGCAAAATTCAAATAAATGTTTTAGATAAGAGTCCCAGGGAGTTGGCCATTGAGATACTATAATATAAAGATATGATTAAATTAAGCAAAAAAGCACAGGACAAAAATGAATAAAACATAAACACAAATTTACAGAAAAAGCAATATATATGCATCCACAATGATTATCTTTTGTGGTATAATTGGTTAATTTTAATATTCTTCTACATGCCATGTTTTTATTGCTCATATTTTCTACAAAGAACATGTTATCGCTTATATAATAAAAAAATATAATTACCTATCAAATTTTCCATGGAATTCTCTACTTACTTTGCTTAAGCACATCTATGTATCCATTTTCTATATGACGTTAGAAGCTCCTGAGAAAACCACAAACAGAGATTTTCAGGATTCAGCTCCAATTGCTAAGGGAAACCCCTTTTTCTCTTCAGATCTCTTGATTTGTTCTTCTTCTTTTTTTTTTTTTTTTTGAGACAGAGCCTCAAGCTGTCACCCTGGATAGAGTGCTGTGGCAGCACAGCTCACAGCAACCTCCCACTCCTGGGCTTAAGCGAGTCTCTTACCTCCGCCTCCCAAGTAGCTGGGACTATAGGTGCCTGCCACAACACCTGGCTATTTTTTGGTTGCAGCCATCATTGTTGTTTGGAGGGCCCGGGCTGGATTCGAACCGGCCAGCTCAGGTGTACGTGGCTGGCACCTTAGCCCATTGAGCCACAGGTGCCGAGCCTTGATATGTTCTTCTTATGACCCGGCTCTCAAAGTCTGTTTGCTTTGTTACCACCCAACAGTCATGTAGCTAAAAGAGAAATGCAGGCACGGTCCTTCATTGGATAGTCAGCACAAGGTATTAATTCCAAGGTGCTTTTTGAGGCAGTCTTGGAAATATCCACTCTAGTGTTTCAAAATAACGAAATGTTTGATCCCTTTCTGGCTTTCTACATTGTGGCACAGGACCGCAGAGCTTAAGGGCACGTCTCTCTTGGCAATGTTTACAATGTGAGTTCACCCCCAGAGAAACGAATAGCTAGTCCGTTGGAACCCATGATGTGCTGGTGTCTGGTTATTGTGCTAGGTACCAGGTCCTGCTTCTCTGCACCCAGGGAACTTTCCAGAAGCAGTGGCAGTGGGTGTATTTGAGGTGTTTGTTATAAGGAAGGTGCAAACAGGAATAGCTCTCTATTTTCGGAAAGAATGTTAAGAGAACTGGAAAAACAAATTCCTTTTTATGTCCTCTTGAGACTTTCATTAAGAGTGTTTATTCTTGGATGAAGGGGATTAAGGGAAAAGGTATTCCGGAGGTGGGTTCTCAGCCGGATCCTGATGAAATAGTTGTATAATGTGCACTTTCGTAAGAGCTGTTTGATCTTCCCAGTTGGGGGCTTTGCTAACTAAAAACAGGCCTTTTTATTGATATTTTTGAGTATTGCTTTGATAGTCTTTGCTTAACATTTTCTCTCAGAATTCCTTTAAAATGATTGTTTTCAACAGTGTTTTTACAGTGGTGGCTGAGAAAGATGACACGATTTCCTCTCGTGGAGAGAAACTGTCTCAGGAATGGCCTTGACGTGAGAGGACCGACACCCCTGTGCTCTCGGCACTGATCCATACCCGCCCCTGCCTCACGTGGCCAGAACAGAGTGGTTGCAAACTGGCCTGAAGACAATTGCAGTGACAGCATTGTCATTGTGATCTGGGACTGAAAATCAGAGTCTCCCGAGAAGGTGGGGTGCGGGAGCCAGCTACCACTGAGAGGTTTCATAAGTGCACGTGCTGGACACCAGCCCTTCAGTCCTCGCCAATGGACCCTGAAACTGACATTCTAGGTGAGCAAGTGGAGGCCCAGGACATTACCCAAATTCATGATGGTAGTCAGTGGCAGAATTAAAATCCAACCTGGGATAATCTTGGCCTGAAGACTTGGCTAACAATAAGTTTGTTTTTTTAAGGTTAACTTTTAATTAGAAATAGAAGGAGACTGGGGGAAGGATAGCTGGGAGAGGAAGTCACTGGGCAAGATGGTTAATTGGTTTTATTTCAAACAAAGATCTCATCCTGAAATTCCCTTTTTGTCCTTTCAAAGACAAGGATCTTACATAAGGGTCTGGACAAATTGGTTGTGCCTGTGTCCACCCTATACACAGCTTCTAGGAACCAGCCCAGGGACCAAAGTGGTGGGATCATTTTCCTGTCGCATGCAAGGATAGCAGAGTGTCTTGCCCCGTTCATACCTCATGGAGAGTTGCCAGCTGTCTTGAGACTTAGTGCGGAACAGGGGTTTGTCAATTACCCAGCACTAGAGTTAGATCTAACTCTCATCTATCATCACTGTGTTCTTACAAAGCCTGGCCTTTGTAAAGGTGCAGCGAGGATGTCAGAAAGATTTTCTTCACAACTTGAAAGTGAAGGAAATTATTAAGTTGGAGCCTTTAGTCCTAACTGACCAGGAGTCAAAATATATAGTCTGGGTTTCTTCGATTGATCAAATATGTAAGTAATTAACTTTTCTTTATTTTAGAGCCAAAATAACTGGAACGAGATGGAACAGAAAAAGTTCTGAGTTTGTTGACAAGCTACAGTCCTCTATGAGGACCCAGGCACCCAGAAGGAGCATTCTGACTTAGTTAGAACCTCAGCCCTGGCAAATAGGGACGTGTGAATGTCCCCTTCAGCAGCATCCTGGCTGGAATCCGCTTATGGGGCCCAGAATGAGGTCCTGGGAGCCAGGAGGGGATGTGGAGGAGCCCCGCCTGTCCCTGTGGGATGCAGAAAAAAGAAAAAGGAAGTTGAATGAAGGACAGAGAAGAGGGCATTCTAAGAGACGGGCAGAGTTTAAACACCCTGTGCACAGGAAAAGTTAAGAATCAAGGGGAAATAAAACTAGAGGGTTTCCAATAACCCAGAGAGACGCTAAGGGAATCGAGGCAGTAATGCCTGGTGTCATGGGTTGAACAGAGTCTCCTAAAAATTCACGTTCGTCTGGATCTCAGAGTATTACCTCACTGGAAACCAAGTCTTCGCAGATGTAATTGTCAAGGATGCAGATGAGATCATAATGGATCAGGATTGACCCTTAACCCTATAACGACTCGTGTCCTTACAGAGAGTAGAGAGTGTGGAGAAACACAGAGGAGAAGGCCGGGTGACAGTGAAAGTGGACAGGAGTGACAAGGCTCCAGGCTAAGGACGACCAGCAGCGCTGACAGCAGCCAAATCTGGAGAGGCCAGGAGGAATCCCCGCCCGCAGAACCTTCAGGGGGAACATGGCCCTGCCAGCATCTTGATTTGGGGCGTTAGGCCTACAGAACTATAAAAGAATAAATTCCTTTTGTCTTCAGCCACCCAGTTTATGGTAATTTAGAGTAAGAGTTTTTCACAGAAAGTAGCACAGAGCCTGGGATCCCAAAGCTATTCGTGGTCTGGGCCCATTCAGATATCCTACTGGCTGGAAAGAAGACCCAGGAGGGTCAGGGGGTTTGCAGAGGGACGTGCCCTGAGGAGGTCCACGCTCCACACGGTGACACGTGCTCCAGGCTCCCTGGCATACTGTGGAGACAGCACTCGGACACGGCGGCAGGTTGAGAACATGAAGAAGTGTGTATGGTCTTCTTGATAGATGCCACTCTTCTCACTAAAAAAGTATCCCACCAAAAAATGAGAAAAGAACAACTCTGAGCCGTACATACCTTGAGTATCACAGCAAGAAGGGATTATGGTTGAGGAATTTTGGTAACTTTTACTTGGACATAAATAGAAGTCACTGAAATCTCTTGGCAGCTAAATATTTTGAGATTTCCTAACCATAACACGATGATCAAAATTGGCATTTAACATTGTCATAGTACTTACCAAACCCATTGGCAATTGTCTTGTCCTTTTTCCAATAATGTCATCTGTAACTATAACGTCTTTCCGCTGGCCGAGGGTCTAACCCAGCATCACACATTGCATTTGGGGGCATACCCTAAGTCACCCTCATTCCAAATAACTTCCTCTGCCTTTCCTGTACTTTATTGATCTTTATACTTTCAAAGGATATGGGGCAGTCCCACAATTAAGGACATCCTACAAAATAACATTTCTTCATGAGTCAAGTTAAGCATTATGGGGAGAAAATCATAGAAAAAGTGTTATGTCCTTTTCAACGTGTCATACCAGCAAGGTCACAACTCTGGCTTGTTTCTCAATATGTTTTGCATAACTTTTATCACTTAAGGTGGTATCTGCTAGTATCTTATAGTTAAGCGACTATGTTTCTCTCTGCTTGGAATCGAGAAGGAACTTGCCAGCATGTGCAGGGTCATGAATTACACATCCGATTCCTACCCCCTAAAAGGAGATGGCTGGACAAGGGCAAAGGATTGGCTGGAAGGAACCGCTTCCTTCTATCAGAAGGAACTTCCTCGCTATGCGAAAAGAACTCCAGAGAGCTGTGGGACAGCTCTGGTGGCTGAGAGAAGGCACCATGAGAAAACAGTGGTGGCAGGCAGGACTGGCCTGCCCGGGGTACAAGGTCCAGCCTCTTCCAGGTGGCCCTACTATTCCCCTTATTCCATTTGTGGCCCACAGAAGCCCGAAGTACCCGGGTCCCCTGGTCTTAGAGCCTCAGGTGCAGCTCCCACCAGGTGGCAGTGGGGGGTAGGTTGGTGGGGTCCCTGCACAGTCTGGGTGACCATTCCCCAGCCTGCATCCATGGAGGCTGTCTGTTAAAAAGTTATAAGTGACATATGCAAAACATGTTTTGACAAAATCAAGAATTTTTAAGAGTATGTGTAAAGGGAAAAGGACAATTATAAGAAGGACTTTACCTAAGAAATGCAATCAGTGTAGCCTGGTTCTTCGTCCCCTCAATGAATCCACGACAATAAAAAAAATAATATATGTAAAATAAAATAAAAAGACAAAGTAGAAGAAAAGAAGAGAGTAGAGCAGAGGGAGGTTGGGAGGGAATTTATTCTGAAACTGTCACAGAGCCCTGTATGTGTCTCAGCGTGGGGCTGTGTGGGTCTGTGGTGGTGACTCTACTTCATTCATTTCAGCGCTGGGTTGGGACTCTTGGGATTTTTGTCATTTTGTCAACCCACTTGGACTCTTTAAAGGCCCGAATCAGCTTCGCTTACAAAGCTGGGTACCACAGACTTCACTTACAGTCCGGCGACCTCTCTTCCCAGGTCCTGCATCCCGAAATGAGTTCTGATTTCTCTGGGGAGGGCTGACCCTGTGTCCCACAGGGGTCTTGACCCCAGCACCCTCAGGACCCCAGACCAGCCTCTCCTGATGGTTTTTTTCTTTCACTTTCAGGTAAAGATTCTGGGACAAGCTGCCCAGGACAGGGTGCATGGGGGGGGGGGGGGGCCTCTGCACCAGCCAGAGAGATACCAAGAGGGCGAGAAGATATTTTCTGAACAAAGGTAACAAATTAAGCCAAGACAGGCATTTCTGACAAGGACTCCCCGGATTGGAGATTGTCCCAGGGCCACTTTGGGAGGCATGGCTGAAAACAGCAGGGTCACACTCCTTTGGCTCAGAGAAAGCTCCACAGGAGAGGGGGGAAATGGTGATTTCAGGCAAGGCTGGCAGGCCTGGGGTTCAAGGTCCCGCCTCTCCCAGGTGGCCCTTCTGTTCCTGCTGTTCCAAGTGCAGCCCACAGAGCCCTGGAAGTACCAGGGTCACTTCGTCCTCAGGTCTGTATAAAGGAGGGGGGTGGCCCTGTGGGACTCAGGGGTCCAGGGTCACCTGCAGTTTTCACTCAGGACCCTGAACACTCACAACCACAGCAGGACCCAGCAGACCATACTGCCTCAGAAAGTGACTTTGATTTCTTTCCTTCTAGGTCAACTGTTGTTATTTGAGTTCTTACTCAAGTAGATACAACATTACCATTTCCAAGCTTGTGTCCATCAGAGTTTCACTTTAATTTTTATGAATGCATTTTTCCATGTTCTTGGACCCTCTAGAATTTTATAGAATGAGTATTATATTTTAATTTAAATAAAAGATTCAGTATGACTTAAGCCACCATTAAAATTTGTCAAAGAGAGATAAAACAATATGTTATGAATTGTTATGGTATAACAATACGTTATATGTTATGAACTGCTATTAGAAATCTGTACAAGTAACTTCACATTTATCTGAATAAATTTAGATTTGTTTTATAAAATAATGAAAAAGAATTCCAACACGCAGACTTACTGAAACTTTGAAATAAGTTTTATTAATGTAGCCCTCAATTTATAGATTAATTTAGAAGAGCTGACATTTTGCAATAATTTGCTTTTTTGTTTGGTAATTTTAAAATCTTGGTTATGTTTAAGATAGTGTTTGTTGTTTAGACTTATGTAAATTCTATGCAAAGAAATACTTTGCCCCATGGCAAACACATGGAGAAATAGTGCAGATAGGGCCACTTTTAATTGCTATTTCAACACCTGAGGAAAATATAAAATTAAGATATATAAACTGTTTTAAAATTAAAAAAAAAGAAAAGAAAAATTTGCACACATATTTTGTCCATACATAAGAGATTCCTAACTTACATACGTACAGGACAGACCCCAGTAAGACACGGCCCAGCCCACAGGTGCAGATGAAGAGCCTCTGGTGAGGCGGTTTCCTGAGCTGTGGGCAGAGACCAGGGTGACCAGACGGTGAGGACAGTGGAACTGGAGGAAACCAATCCCACTTCCAGGTCCCAAGGGAGGGTAGGAAGAAAGTGCTATGCCGGCGAGGAGCTGCCAGGGGACCAGGGCAAACAGCACCCACCCACTGCTCCTGCCCATCACTGACAGCCACGAGCCAGAGGACCTGGGCAGTGCAGGCCAGGGCAGTCACCTCCTGAGCTCAGAGAAGGCCTGCAAAGGACAGAGAATGAATTTGGAGAAATGCCTGGTGCTCTCAGGTGTGACTAAAGTGTGTACTTTATTGCATTTTTTCACATCTATTCATTTACCTTGTAGTCTTTGTTGTTGGGAGGACTCACTGAGCAATCCCTGTAAAACCAAGGAACAGTGCCAGCGTCTTTTCATCATTCACTTTAGCCGTGCTTGTGAGTGCCAAGAACTATCTCTTTGTGGTTCTGATCTGCACTCCCTAGAAGACTTCTTAACCCAACAGAGGGCATTCCTTTTCCTCTACAGGGCCTTGGCCAGTCTGGCCAGCGATCTAATAACCAGGAAAGGGCAGTTAACACGCTTTTCTGTGGCCCATACTCAAGTCTAGGGAAATGTTTCTTTTGTGAAGAATACAGCTAAAAGAAAAATAAAATCAGTATGACTGGAATAAAAGACCCCAAAAGTTGAAAGAAATATTACCTATGAAGACTCTGAGGAGCACAAGGAGACTTCGCAAAATGATTTACAAAAGAAACCGGAAATAAGTTATTTTACAGACGGTTTTCCATTCTCACGTCTGTCAGGGGCTCCCTAGTCCTGTCAGTCCAGAGTCAGAGCTGCCCCCTGTGCCTTCTGTGCCTGGTGGCCCTGACTTTGCTGGGACCAGGGCTGTGCCTCTCCCCAACCCCACGTGGAATTCGATGTTTCTCCGTGTTAAGTTAGATGCACCGTCAAAGTTTACCCAGCTGCTTCCTGCCTCAGAGCCTTCCCATGTCACTTTCCTGATATCTAGATTGTCCTTGCTTCTTACTTGCAGCCACCTAACACTCAGATGTCCAAATTCTCCAATGCAGGGGTCTCTGCCTCCAGAAGGCCTGTCTCCAGGCCCAGGTAGGGGTAGGCATCCCGTGTCCACTTACAGTCCGGCGACCTCTCTTCCCAGGTCCTTAATAGATTGCATTTCAGACGTTCCTTGAGTTGCCCCACTCTCTCAGCAGACGATCAGCTTGTGTGCTGTGATTCACTGTAGCCTGAGACGTAGTGCACTGCTGCTCGTGAGTGGGATTGTTCTTGTATCTGTGTGGGCAGATCGCTCACCCTCAGTTGGGGTCTTAGCTGGGTGGAAGCAGACAGGGTCAGGCAGACGTGTCTGAGGAACTGTTGGGGTAGCCTGGAGACAACGGTGTTATGGACAGGCTCTCCATCAATGCACACAGAGGCCGATACTGTGCACCAGTTTTGAAAACGTACAGGCTTCATTGTTCGATTGGCCAGCGGAGAGCTAGGAGGCAGCTTACATCTGTCTCCCTGATTTTGGGTGTGGGGCAAGTTTATGGGTTTAGAGGGCCAGGGAAAGGGTTTAGGAATGTCACCTTGGCAGGTCTGACTGAAGGCTTCAGATTCGGCTGTTTAGGGTCACGTATGTTGAGGCAGATCTTAGCCCCAGATCTTCCAGATCAATGGACCCCTCAGTTCTGAAAGAGTCCAGTGTTCAGGCTCTGGTCATGCTCTGGTCTTCTTGGTTGCAAAGGAAGGAATCTTTCCTTCTGAGTATTGTTAGGAGGTGAAGCTTTTTCTACTACACAAACCAGGCTAAATGACTTGGCAGTTTTTGGCCTTGTCATACCTACCAGGTAACTCTACATTTTGTGATCAACAGAGCAGTCCCGGTTTGGGCTGGTCCTGCAGCTACAGACGCAGGAAAGGTCAAAGAGTCTCTCACGAGAAAACACAAACTATGGGAGAGTCTCAAGCTGGAAGAATTTTGTTTTCCATGTTGATTTTTGAACTGATGACCTTCTTCCCAAAAGTCTCAGATAAGGGACTGGGAGGTGGAGTGGGGAGTGCACAGGGAGGTCAGGGGGAGGATGCAGAGGTGCCATGACCTTCTGAGGCTTCCCCAATGCCCCTGAGGAGGAAGGTTTTCCTGCTGGGTAAGGCTGCCTCTGCCTCACCACACACACACGTGCACACCGTCACTTCCTGCACCCTCTTCTGCCTCACCACACACTCAGTTCCTGCACCCTCCTCTGCCTCATCCCATACATGTGCACACTCTCACTCACCCTCCTCCACCTCACCACACACACGTGCACACACTCAGTTCCTGTACCCTCCTAGGCAAGACCTCACAACCTCTTGAGGTCCCATTTTCTTTGCTCAGAAGGAGCAGCACAGAGACTGGGAAATGTCAATTGTCATCCAACAGTGCAATTATTCTGAGGATTATTCTCATCCACTCGCACCTGAGATCCAGTGGTCAGAAAGCAGGTGGCCAACATGTACAACAAATCCACCTGGCCAAGTGGTGTGGCTGTGGAGAAAGGACCACCAAGACCACAACCCAGACAGAACCTTTTCAGATACCTGTGGCAGCAAGAGCAGAGACTGTCCCCTCCCCAGAAGGCTGTTGTAATGAAGTGTCCTCCCATCCAGGTTAGTGACAGGTACAATCCCCATTGGTCACTCTCTTCCCGGCAGGCTTGAGGGGAAGCATCACTTTCTGCCGCTTCTGCTCTTCTGCTATCAGAGGATACAGCTCTTCATCTCTGTCACTTGGGATTGTAAGAGGAGCTGTCACTCCGAGGGTGAAAACTCAGCAAACATCTTGGTTGTCACACACTTAGCAGCTCTGAGAACAAGGAACAGTCCAGTGGGAATGACCCAGGGGCATTCAGGGTCCCCTCATCCCTTGTGTCTTTGTATTGGCCAATTAAAAGGCAATTTCTGGCTGAAATCACAAATTATATAATCAGTACTTTTCAAATTTTAATCTATTTCACAGCAAATCTTTCTTAGAGTATCTTGAGGGATTCTATTATAAGAAATAAAAAAGGCGGAAGCAAGATGGCCTATTGGAGTCAGCTTTCCACAGAGGCTCCCATCCAGAAGGAGAGTTAAAGGACAGCAGTTTAGCAAGAAAGCCAATGGCTTGGATCTGAGCCAAGAGAGAAGGTTGAAGAACGCACATCAACCCTACTGAGGCGAGCTGCGACCCCAAGGATACAAATGAAAGGTACAAAAATCTATCACCAAGTGGACAGGAGTCCCCTCCCCCATGAGAATGGCTGGAAGTACACGCTATACAAACAAGTGAGCGGAGTTCAAATATCCTCCCATTTTATCCCATGGGAGAGACCTTTTAAAAACTGGACCTCCTTCCCCTAGGACTCTCCTGCCAGGCATAAAACTGCATATATTCTCTACCTGCTATTTTGAACTCCCAGAAGTTCCCTTCACTCTCACCCCAAGGTCTGGAAGCCTGTACCCATGGCTTCTTGGGCATTTTCTCAAGGGGTGTGGATGGGGCATGAGCTGTTGCTGACCTGTGCTGATTCTCCTGCACAGGAGAAAGGAGAGGATGGTCAGGTGAGAGGGAACCTCAGGTGAGAGGAAACCATACAGGAGTGGTGGTGCCCCAAGGCACAGAGCGGCAGCTGCAGCAGCAGGAACAATGAAGCTCACACCCCTGGGGATATATTGAAAGGAAACCCCCCCCCCCAGAGGAAGTGGGGCATCTTCTTCAGTAGCAGCCACTGGCAGAACAGATCTGGGATTGAAACACAGGCCCCGAAAGTAAAGGGTATTCCTGAGGTGGTTCCAGCCTGGGTGGAGCGTGGGGACTAGAATACGAGGGCAGAGACAGCAGACTCCCAGGGAGGGGCTGACCCAGAGGACTGCTTCACTGAGCCTCAGATACACCTGGCCTTCAGGGGCTCATAGCTGAGACAAAAACCAGCAGACAAGAGGCTGGAACTGACAGCTGAGTCCCAAGCTCTGACCGTTCACCCCAACACAAACTGCAACTGAGACAGGGCAGTGGCACAGACAAGGATGAGTTGCTTAAACAGCCTCTGGTCCACAGGGGAACATAGCTGGGACAGAAACAAATTCTGCAAAGATGCTCTGTTCTGTAAGCAACATCAATCAGGGGCAGGGCTGGAACTGAGTGAAATACCACAGCCCCCATTAAGCACCCGAGGTTGTCAGGCCTCACCTCCCGTTGCTGGATGGTGGCAGAGTGTGGCAGCTTGGCAGAGGAGACATAGATTTCCCTGTGACTCAGGCCGGTGCAAACCCCTGGAGCATCAGCTCATTGGAGGGAACTGGGTCATAGCCCTGTGGGGTTACCAGTGACTGGGTGTGACAGAGGTACAAGGCGAGGAAGAAGACATCAACCTTCCCAGACTAATTTATTTGCTGGGTGGGTCCTTCTGACTTCACGGAGCACAGGAGTCATACTCAAGCTTCCAGCAGACCCTTGCTATGTAGTTACCAGAGACCTTTTGAACTCTCCCACCTGAGACTGGTGTTGACTGGGACAATTGATTTGGACCTCTTGAACTGAGCCAATCATCTGAGGACTATCCAAAGTGGTGCCCTGGTGTGTCGTTGTGGAAAGTTTTCCTTTTCCTTTTCCAATTGTTGCCTGTGTGGGGCCGGGTGACTCAATTGCTGGTATTTCTCCACAGCTAAGACTTCAACCCAGAGTAACTGATTCACTAGGGTAAAACAGAGAACACCTGAAAATAACACAGAGCCACTTAGCACCACCACACCAAGAAGGTCCCCAGTTTCGCAGGCCGTAACACTGTATGGGTTCATGGCAAAGCTCTAGGGAAAAAGGTACAGGCACCAGTCCCAGATTTTAGGCAAAGGACTGGCCAATCACTACTCCTGGAGCACTCAACCCAACTTCTCCTTATCTGCTCATCTAGCCAAATGGTGTAAAATAATCATGGGGCAGAATCAGCAGAAAAGCTCTGGTAACATGAATAACCAGAGCAGATCAAGCCCCCAAGGAACAATTTGGTGGACACAACTGAAGATCCCATTCATAAAAAGATGGCTGAGATGTCAGAAACCAAATTCAGAATTTGGATTGCAGATAAGATCAATAAAATTGAGGAAAAGTTGGAATTAGAAGTTTAAGGAGCATTTCAAAAGTTGTCTCAAGAATTCAAGGAATTGGGTGGCACCTGTGGCTCATTGAGTAGGGTGCTGGCCCCATATACCAAAGGTGGCGGGTTCAAACCTGGTCTCAGTTGAGCTGCAAAACAGACAAATAGCCAGGCATTGTGGTGGGCACCTGTAGTCCCAGTTACTGGGGAGGCTGTGGCAAGAGAATCGCCTAAGCCCAAGAGTTGGAGGTTGCTGTGAGCTGTGTGACACCACAGCACTCTACCGAGGGTGATAAAGTGAGACTCTGTCACTATCAAAAAAAATAATAATAAGAAGAAGAAGAAGAATTCAAGGAATTCAAAGACAAAAATCACCAAAGATTTTGACATATTGAGCAAGAATTTGCAGCCTTCAAAGATCTGAGAAATATAGTAGAATCCCTCAGTAACATAATGGAGAAAACAGAAGAAAGGCTTTCTGACACTGAAGACAAAGCTTTCAAACAATCCCAAACTTTCAAAGAAGAAGAGAAATGGAGTGCAAAAACGGATCATTTTCTCAGAGAGCTCTGGGATAATTCAAAGAAAAGTAATATTCACCTGATAGGGATCCCTGAAGGTGATGAAGTGGCTTCGCAAGGCACAGAGGCTCTTCTTCATGAAATGATGAAAGAGAACTTTCCATATATGGCAAGAGATTCTGAAATCCACAGGTTGGCTGACTGGATACAAAAAACTCAAGATAGCAAACAGTTTCAGAACCCCAGCACAACGCAACTTGAATAAGACATCCCCCAGGCACATCATAATTAATTTCACTAAAGTTAATATGAAGGAGAAAATTACCAAAGCAGCTAGACCTAAGAAAACTATAACCTACAAGGAGAAGAATCTCAGAATAACTGCAGATCTATCTGCTCAAACCTTTCAAGCTAGAAAAGGGTGGTCATCGACTTTTAATCTCCTAAAACAAAATAACTTTCGACCCAGGATCCTGTCTCAGGTTAAACTAAGTTTCATTTATGAAGGAGAAATTAAATACTTTAATGACATTCATACTTTGAAGAAATTTTCCATAACTAAACCAGCTCTCCAGGATATTCTCAGACCTATCCTCCATAATGACCAGTGTAATCATTCACCACAAAAGTAAACCCACTCAGAAACTTTTGATCAAATTCAAATTTCCACAGTGGTAAAAGAATTAAAAATGTTCACTGGACTTCTGAAAAGCTCAATACCCAAAATTCTACCAGGCTTATCAATATTCTCTATTAATGTGAATGGCTTAAATTGTTCTCTAAAGAGGCACAGGTTGGCTGACTGGATACAAAAAACTCAAGCCAGATATCTGCTGCATGCAAGAATCTCATCTTACCTTAAACGATAGCTATAGATTCAGGTTGAAGGGATAGTCATCTATATTCCAGGCAAATGGAAAGCAGAAAGAAGCAGGGGTTGCAATCTTATTCGCAGATACAATAGGCTTTAAACCAACAAAAGTAAGGAAGGATAAGGATGGGCACTTCATATTTGTTAAGGGTAATAGTCAATATGATGAGATTTCAATTATTAATATTTATGCACCCAATCAGAATGCACCTCAATTTATAAGAGAAACTCTAACAGACATGAGCAACTTGATTTCCTCCAGCTCCATAGTAGTCAGAGACTTTAACACTCCTTTAGCAGTGTTGGATAGATCCTCCAATTAAAAAGCTAAGCAAAGAAATTTTAGACTTAAACTTAACCATTCAACATCTGGATTTAACAAACATCTACAGAACATTTCATACTCCAAAATCGATTACATCTTAGGTCACAAGTCTAACTTTAGCAAATTTAAAGGAATAGAAATTATTCCTTGCATCTTCTCAGACCATCATGGAATAAAAGTTGAATTCAGTGACAACAGGAATCGGCATACTCATACAAAACCATGGAAGCTAAATAACCTTATGCTGAATGATAGATGGGTCATTGATGAGCCATCACCAAATTTTTGGAACAAAATGATAAAGAACACACGAACTATCAGAACCTCTGGGATATTGCAAAGGCAGTCCTAAGAGGGAAATTTATAACTCTGCAAGCCTTCCTCAAGAGAACAGAAAGGGAGGAAGTTAGCAATGGGACATCTCAAGCAACTGGAAAAGGAAGAATATTCCAATCTCAAACCCAGCAAAAGAAAAGAAAATTAGAGCAGAATTAAATGAAATTGAAAACAAAGGAATTATACAACAGATCAATAAATCAAAAAGTTGGTTCTTTGAAAAGGTCAATAAAATAGATAAACCTTTTGTTAACCTAACCAGGAAAAAAAGGAGTAAAATCTCTAATTTCATCAATCAGAAATGGTAAAGATGAAATAACAAAAGACTCCTCAGAAATTCAAAAAATCCTTAAACTACAAGAAACTTTATTCTCAGAAATATGAAAATCTGAAGGAAATCGACCAATACTTGGAAGCATGCCACTTCCCAAAATTAGGCTAGAACGAAGTGGAAATTTTGCATAGGCCAATATCAAGTTCTGAAATACCATCAACTATACAAAATCTCCCTAAAAAGTAAAGCCTGGGACCAGATGGCTTCACATCAGAATTCTATCAAACCTTTAAAGAAGAACTAGTACCTATATTACTAAACGTTTTCCAAAATATAGAAAAACAAGGAATACTACCCAGCACATTCTATGAAGCAAACATCACCTTGATCCCCAAACCAGGAAAAGACCCAACAAGCAAAGAAAATTATAGACCAATATCACTAATGAATATTGATGCAAAAATATTCAATAAGATGCTAACAAACAGAATCCAGCAACACATCAAACATATTATACACCATGACCAAATGGGTTTTATCCCAGGGTCTCAAGGCTGGTTCAATATACATAAATGTATAAATATAATTCAGCACATAAACAAATTAAAAAACAAAGAACATATGATTCTCTTAATCGATGCAGAAAAAGCTTTTGATAATATCCAGCATCCCTTCATGATCAGAACACTTAAGAAAACTGGTATAGATGGAACATTTCTCAAACTGATAGAGGCCATCCTCAGCAAACTCACAGCCAATATCATTATGAATGGAATTAAATTGAAATCATTTCCACTCAGATAAGGAACCAGGCAAGGTTGCCCATTGCCTCCATTGCTCTTCAACATTGTAATGGAAGTTTTAGCCAATGCAATTAGGGAAGAAACGGCTATCAGGGGTATCTATATAGGGTCAGAAGAGATCAAACTTTCACCCTTTGCAGATGATATGATTGTATACCTGGAAAACACCAGGGATTCTACTACAAAACTCTTAGAAGTGATCAAGGAATACAGCAATGTCTCAGGTTACAAAATCAACACTCATAAATCAGTAGCCTTCATATATACCAACAATAGCCAAGCTGAAAAAACAGTCAAGGACTCTATTCTGTTCACAGTAGTGCCAGAGAAGATGAGATATTTGGGGGTTTACTTAATAAAGGATGTGAAAGATCTCTACAAAGAAAACTACAAAACTCTAAGAAAAGAAATAGCTGAACATGTCAACAAATGGAAAAACATACCATTCTCATGACTGGGAAGAATCAACATTGTTAAAATGTCCATACTACCCAAAGCAATATTCAATTTTAATGCAATTCCTATTAAAGCTCCATTGTCATACTTTAAAGATCTTGAAAAAATAATACATCGTTTTACATGGAATCAGAAAAAACCTTGAATAGCCAAGACATTACTCAGAAATACAAACAAAGCAGGAGGAATTATGCCACTGGACCTCGGATTATACTACAAATTGATAGTGATCAAAACAGCATGGTACTGGCACAAAACCAGAGAGATAGATGTATGGAACAGCATAGAGAACCAAGAGATGAACCCAGCTACCTACCATTATTTGATCTTTGATAAGCCAATTAAAAACATTCAGTGGGGAAAAGATTCCCTATTTAACAAATGGTGCTGGGTGAACTGGCTGGCGACCTGTAGAAGACTGAAATTAGATCCACATCTTTCACCATTAACTAAGTAGACTCTTGCTGGATTAAAGATTTAAACTTAAGACATGAAACTATAAAAATGCTAGAAGAAAGTGCAGGGAAAACTCTTGAAGGAATCGGTCTGGGTGAATATTTTATGTGGAGGACTCCCCAGGCAATTGAATTAGCATTAAAAATACTCTACTGGTTCCCACTAATTGCCCTCCCTCTACCCATCTTAGCAGGGTACTGGCAAAACTTATTAAAGGTAGAGTATTAATGTCTTTATATAGTGATCAAGGAAATGCCATGAAGGATATCTGTAACAGTATGATCAAAATATTTCTGAATGTATATGAATCGTGCCCTGTGATT
>CAUYON010090931.1:0-79215 GCA_963573935.1 Arctocebus calabarensis
CCCCATGATTGCACCAATGTACACAATTATGATTTAATAAAAATAAAAAATAAATAAAACCCATGGACCAAAAAAAAAAAAAAAAAAACAAGTGCATCTGTTTTGAGAGAAAGAGCTAGGAATAAGCCGAGTTTCTGTTGCATACAGATTTTGCATTTTCCTTTCTAATACAGTCATATTCATCCCTGAATTTTTTGTCAAACATTTTAATTGTTTCTTTAGTAAACTACTGTATTATCTTATGACTTTGATCCCTGAAGTAGTGAAATCATTTTAAAGAGTGCTTATTTTGCCAGGGAACAGTACTGATAAAGACTGCTGAAGAATTGATGAATTTTAGTAAAGGAGAAGAAAATCTCATGGACGCACAAGTTAGAGCTATTGCTGATACTGGTGCAAATGTTGTAGTAACAGGTGGCAAAGTGGCTGACATGGCTCTTCATTATGCAAACAAATATAGTATCATGTTGGTGAGGTAAGAGAACTGCATTCTTTTGTTTCACCTTTTGAGCTACGTTCTGCTAATATTATAAATGGTTTTTTAGACTATGAATAGAGTATGAAGACTGTTAATAAAGGGAAAATGTAAGAATCAGATAGCAAGAGGACTTTGTGTAGGGAGATCGGAAACATCTCTGAAGAAATTTAAAGCCGAAGGACCAATGATCAGATGTTACTTGAAGAGGAAGTAGGAAAAGCATTCCAGGCAAAAGGAACAGTTTATTCAAGAGACCAGATATAAGCCTAGCACAGTGCATGTCAGCTAGTGTATGGAATCAGGAAGATGCCTTTTAGTCAGTGAATATACTTACAGGGCACATTAGACAGCCTATCTACTTATTTTCGCCTACCTCCATTCATAGCGCCCAGTGAAATGTCCAGAGTAAAGCACTGCATTCCTATTCACAGAATGTTGATTACATAAAGTAAAGCAAAAGTTTTCTATATACTGTTCAGTTTTGTAAGGGTTTCTCTGGTGTTTTAGAATTATAAACCCCTGGCATACTAAAGTGATACCAATTCTCCTAATTCTAGGATAATGCCACACAACCCAGACTTAAAAGGCAGCACTATTGGCTAGCTGTGCTACTGGGCTCTCTTGCCCGGGTCAGGAATCAGCTTCTGGCCTCAGTGCTTAGTGCAAGTCACATGTGTTCTGAGCTTAAATTGTCAGAAGAATGTGGTGTGGGCCTGGTGTGTAGTTTCCTGTTTAATCTCTATATGCTATCTGATACATTTTCTGTAATGGTCTTCGGGAATTTTTTTTTTTCCCCAAAGGCTAAACTCGAAATGGGATCTCAGAAGACTATGCAAAACAGTGGGTGCTACAGCTCTTCCTAGATTGGTATGTGTTTTGGAAAACATTAAAAGATAGTTGAACCTACTTGAATTTTTATTACAGCAGTCATTTTCTTACAGACTCCTCCCGTCCTTGAAGAAATGGGACATTGTGATAGTGTTTACCTCTCAGAAGTTGGAGATACTCAGGTGGTGGTTTTTAAGCATGGTATGTAGTAATGGCTTAAAAACAATGTTTGTAATAAGTATGTTCATTTTCTTTTATTTAATCACCAAATTTATTTAATGTATTGATAGAAAAGGAAGACGGTGCCATTTCTACTATAGTACTTCGAGGCTCTACGGACAATCTGATGGATGATATAGAAAGGGCAGTAGATGATGGTGTTAATACTTTCAAAGTTCTCACAAGGGTCAGTATTAGCAATAATCTTCTTTAGTATTTTGTAAGGTTTTAAAAACACATTTGGCAGACTCCTAAACATTATGAGAACTCCAGAATGAATGGTTTAAAGCAGGACATTGATTTTTTTCTATGAGTTAAACATGTACTGCTGTTCTGTATGATAGTTTCTTAAAATGATTGTGCAAAGCAATAAGTGGCAAAGCAAAGTGATTTTTTAAACTTTGGTGTAAAGAGATTTTTATAATGAACCTTCAATTGCTAAATCACTGTTACTGCTATTCCCGTTCTTTACTTTGGTCCCTTTTTTTACCTGACCAAATTTATAATTGAGTTTGAGTAACAGTGCCTGGTTAAGAACTCCACTCTGGTAAAGTACTGGAGGCTGAAAAGATTAGACAATTGCAGATTGCTTACTAGTGACTTTTTTTTTGGGGGGGGGGGTCTATTTAAAGGATAAACGTCTTGTGCCTGGAGGTGGAGCAACGGAAATTGAATTAGCCAAGCAGATCACGTCATATGGAGAGGTAGTATAGCTTTTTCTGTAGAAATTGACCTTTGTTTTTTGTTGCTTGAGTAAAAAATTAAGTAATAAACAGTATTTTTGTTTTAGACATGTCCTGGACTTGAACAGTATGCTATTAAGAAGTTTGCGGAGGCATTTGAAGTTATTCCCCGAGCACTAGCAGAAAACTCTGGAGTTAAGGCCAATGAAGTAATCTCTAAACTTTATGCTGTACATCAAGAGGGAAATAAAAACGTTGGATTAGACATTGAGGTATTTGAAAAACACCAAACTTAAATTGCTTTATTTTGTGAACATAAAACCTAAAAATAGAAGCAGTAAGTTTAAAAGGAAAATAAGTGAGAAAGTGTTTTGATTTATGAGCAAAGTAGTTTCTTAACTAGTTTTTACATAGCTTGTCTGATGAAGGGAAAATCTAGTTTTCCTTTCATTTTATCTATATCCTTATGTTTGATAGTACGTAAATTACACTCAGCCCTCCACATCCATAAGTTCTACATGTGTGCATTCAGCTATCTGCACATCAGAAAAAATTATGAAAACTAAAAAATAGTGCACATTTTAAAAATAAAATATAACTTGTTATATTGCTTTAGGTATTCTAATTAGAGATTATTCAAAGTATATGAGAGGAATGCATAGAGGCATATCCAAAAACTCATTTTATATAAGGGACTTGAGCATCCATAGATGATAGTGTTCACAGGGGTCCTAGAACCAATCCTCCTCAACTACCAAGGTAGTTCTTGTACTATTTCAGGAGCTGTGCAAGGTTTTGTGTTCTTACAAACATTTTCTAATAGAAGAATTAAAATGAAAAGATAAACATTTTGATTTACAGGCTGAAGTCCCTGCTGTAAAGGATATGTTGGAAGCTGGTATTCTTGATACTTACCTGGGAAAATATTGGGCTATCAAACTAGCTACTAATGCTGCAGTTACTGTACTTAGAGTGGATCAGGTGAGTAAGAAAGTGATCCTTAAAATGCTAGTTTTCATATGGTTCAATAGCATATTTTCATGGCAGTAAAACATAGTGTAATTCCAAAACTATTCAAACCCTCACATCTTTACTTTAGAGATGTTAAATTCCCTCTTCCCCCCAAATTTTTATTTTTTTTCTTCTACTATAGTTGTAAATTATATTGAACATATTGTAGCTAATTTGGCTGGAAACTGTGGTTCTTGCCTATAATCCTAGCATTTGGGGAGGCCTAGAGGCAGGGGATGGTTAGAACACTGGAGTTAGAAACTACCCTGGGAAACATAGGAGGACCCCCCCCCCCACATGACAAAAAAATAAAAAATAAAAAAAACTTAATAGCAAATTTAAAAGAAGATACTTCTAGTGAAAAAAACCATTGCCAATTTAATATTAGAATGGGTAGAATGAATCTGATTTAGAGTCATAGGATTCAAAATACTTTAGCCTTAGAACTCCTTTGTACAAATAATTTAGAGTATGTTTAATATGGAATGTAAATGTGGAATATGGGAGGACCATAAAGCCCTGAAGCAGACATTGCAGAACTACCAATGTTAAGGAAAGTGAAGTCTCCAGTAGTCTGTACAGATAAGAGGATCTGAGTATTTAAAATATTTTCTGCAATGATATGCAACTTGAGGTACTAAAGGATCTTAAAAGTGTTTGAAATAATAATATTTATACTTTTTTATTTTATTGAGGAATTGTGGGTATATTCTGGGTATAGAGATAAACTAAAATTCCTAATTATTTTTCAAAATGTACTTTCTAGTAAATTTAATTAAGTCCATTTTTCCACAAAATAAGTGCTTAATAGAAAATTGTAATTGGTAGGGCATAGTAGAAATCCATTAAGTGAAAGTCATGCCAAATTGCCAGATTAAAGTTGGGGGAAGTCTTAGGTAGAAATCAGTGGAAGGTTATTAGACTTATTTCTAAGCACAATTAAGGCTAGTTGGGGGGTAATTACAACAAAACAATTTTTCCTCTGTATAAGGAGCAACTTTAGCTAGTAGAGATGACCAAAAATGGAACTGGTTCTCCAGTTTCAGCTCTACCAGAAATGAGTAGAAAGTAGGCGTTGGCATACCAGATTTTTTGGTATAGGTTTACATTATTACTTTATTTAGATGGTTTCCAATGGGGGCATGTGAGTTTTTTTTTTAAGTTTTTAAATAAAGATAATAGATGGCTCAGGAAATGCTTATTCTAGACATTAGAATGTGGCTAAGAAGAAAAGAGGAGACCCTAAATAGAAGGAGATAGAAGAAGCTGAGGAGAGCAGTGAGGCAAAGGATTAAACACATGGTATTCCATGGGATGTCAGTTATTCATGCAAGACAGTGTTTGTAACCTTTGGTCACAGTGTACTGCTGAATTTTTTATTTATGTATTATTATTTTTTTGAGACAAGAGTCTCAGTCACCCTGGGTAGAGCGCCCTTGACATCATGATAGCTCACTATATCCTCAAACTCTTGGTTCACGGGATCCTCTTAGCTCAGCCTCCTGTAGGGGATGGAAGTATGGGCACCCTCCAGGACACTAGTCTAGTTTTTCCTATTTTAGTAGAGATGGGATCTTAATTCTTTCACAGGCTGATCTCAAATCCCTGAGTTCAAAGAATCCATCTGCCTTGGCCTCCCAGGGTGCTGGGATTACATGCGTTGAGACAAAACTCTGTTTTGTCTTATGATGGAGAGGTTGCCCTTGTTCTTTGCACTGTGTCCATAGAGGATGTTTTTGGAGAACTCTTTCAACTGCATTTATCTGTGTTAGTATAATGAAGTTACACTCAAAGCCCGTTGTACACAATTTTGTACGGTATATTCTGGGAATTGAAAGTCAAGCTTCAAGTGTTGGATATATCGTATAGCACAGGCTAGATTTCTTTGTTCAGATATCTATTTCACTGGTGCTCTAACCATAGCTCCCAAACTGACAGCATCAAAATCACCTCAGAACTTGTTAAAATAAAAATTATCAGACCTTGCCTCAAACTCAGTGAATCAAACTCTGGGGGAGACCTAGCAGACTGTTCTAAAAAGGCTTCCAAATGGTTATGGTACCTGCTAAAGTTTGGAAATTAGGTACTTTCTTCTTTTGTGAGGCACTTAGATTCTGAAATTATGCTTAGGCCTTTAATTCATTCTTAAAATACTCTTAATCAGTAAATTGTCATTACAAGAATTTCAAGTTTAGATTTCTTTATAGAAGCTTATAAAAGGCGATGTGGGGGGAGTGGTGTGGTGGCTTTTAGCTGTAAATTGAGGTCAGGAGTTTGAGACCAGCCTGGGCAATGTAGTGAGACCCTGTCTGTACAAAAAAACTAAAAATTAGCCTGGTATGGTGGTCCACACCTAGCTACTGCTACTTCAAGAGGCTGGGGTAGGAGGATGGTTGGGCTCAGGAACTTAAGGGGGTGAGTTATCTATGATCATGCCTCTGAACACAACAGAGGGAGATGTGTAAATCTATTGGGAGATGGCAGTGAAGATTAATTTCTGTTGCTTAAAACAAAGCCAAATCCCTTGATTCTATACCGGAAGTTCTTTAATTACATTAATTTGGCAACAAATAGTATATTCTTAATCTCAGAATATGTGAGAGGCTCAGAGCTCTGTTTTGATTAAAGCCAACTAATTTGGTTGGACCACCATTGCTTTTTAACATTTGTTTTAAATGTTAGATGGTTATACTTGGAAAATGGTGGGTTAGCGCATTTTAGATACTTAAAAGATACTTGTGTCTTTTTTGTTGTTTGAGACAGTGTTTTACTTTGTTGCCCTCCATAGAGTGCCTGGCATCATGGCTCACAGCAACTTCAAACTCTTGGGCTCATGTGATCCCCTTGCCTCAGCCTCCTGAAGATGCTGGGATTATAGGCAACCGCCACAACACCTAGATGTTTTTAGAGATAGAGTCTCTCTTACTCAGGCCAGTCTCAAACTCATGAGTTCAGGCAACCCACCTGCCTCAGCCTCCCAGAGTGCTGGGATTAAAGGAGTGAGGCTTGTTAACCCGGAAACTAGGTGCTTGTATTTTTGTTCATGACAAACACTTCTTGCTCTTTGAATAGTAATAGGTTCTAGAAAATGTCAGTGTTGAACTTTTTTTATTTATGTATCAACTACTTTAGATTATAATGGCAAAACTGGCAGGTGGACCTAAAGCTCCTAAACCACAAGGAAATTGGGATGATAAAGATGGTTGGCAAGATGAACCTCATTTATAAATAGCAAATCAGGTGCCTGACTGATGCATACCACCTACTGCATGCAAATAGTCACATTCCACTTACTGCTATTGAAGTGCATGTCTTGGAATGCCCTTCACTAATCCATGTGTATTTTGTTGCTGTTATTATCCACAAAGCAAGGGACTTTCGCAAGTCTGCTGGACTTTATAATTTAATTTCTAACAAGGGAGCTAGCAAACTTTGTGCTATAGTGTTTCATAAGTTTCTTATAAAATAAGATTGCTTAATCTTCACGCTAATGGAAAAATACTTTTTCTTCATTCTAAAAATTTGAGTAAGCATACTTTTGTGTGGTTTTGTTTTGTTACACAGATCATCATGGCAAAACCAGCTGGTGGGCCCAAGCCTCCAAGTGGGAAGAAAGACTGGGATGATGACCAAAATGATTGAATGGCTTGATTTTTACTGTAGGTGAAGACTGTATTTGTAGTAGTGCTCTGGAAATTGCCTGGTGTTTTCTTATTCTCCTTAAGTTAAGAAGTGTTCTTTGTTCTTAGTTGGGTATTATAATAAACATATTGTTACTGTTAAAGCCTTAAATATGACCTGTTTGTCTCAACCTTGTCAGACACATTAGCTAGTTGTTACGTCAGTAGGGGTGTGTTGCGTGTTTATGTATTGGAACATATATAAACTAGAACAGAACCATTCTCATAGTTAACATATTTTCTGCAGGTTGCTTTCGAATAAAGGGATGGCACAGCTGAGTAGTTCTGACACAGACCAAATGGGCCCACAAAACCTGAAAAGGCTACTCTGACCCATTACAGCAGCGGTTCTCAACCTGTGGGTCACAATCCCTTTGTAACAATGAAAATACATCTTGCATATCAGATATTTACATTACAATTCATAACAAACATAGCAAAATTACAGTTATGAAGTAGCAACAAAAATAATTTTATGGTTGGGGGTCACCACAACATGAAGAACTGTATTAAAGGGTTGCGGCATTAGGAAGGTTGAGAACCACTGCTTTATAGGAAAGATCTGCTCATACCTAAACTAGATTTACCAGAGTGTGTTTCCAGAGCTCTGGAAATCCTGATTCAGGTGACTTGTTTCAATAGTAATTACTGATTGTTGAAAGGAAAATTTGCTGAAGTACAAACGAGGTGTTTATGATACAAATGAGATATATCTCCTACTATATACAGATTTGTCAAGTCAGTTTTCATAAAGCAGATCTTATTTCCCTAAGGTCAATAAGGAGTGTTGAAAAAACATTTCTAAAGTTGCTTATATAAGATTCTTAAATAACTGTTTGAAAATGTATATTTTTGGTATTCTTTCGAAAGAATTTTGAAAGCAATATTGCTGGGTCTTAAAACTTAACAGATGTTAGGAACAGTAAGATTTCCCTGCCATGAAAGGTCAGAAGGCTTCACTATGGAAGAGAACCTCATAGGAAGTTCAGGACAAAGAGCGGTGCCCATAGCTCAGTGGGTAGGGCGCTGACCACATGCACCAGGGCTGAGGCAAGAGAATTGCTTGAGCCCAAGAGTTTGAGGTTGCTGTGAGCTGTGATGCCATTGCACTCTACCGAGGGCAAACAAATGAGTCCCTGTCTCCAAAAAACAGAAAAAATTCAGACAGGCTTTGTGTTCTTAATCCTCTTTAGACTGCATATAACTCAAACACTGGCTGACTTGGGCTTTTTCTCTGGACATGCTGGCAGTAAGGGGGACTTCATACCTCATTATCGTCCTAGAAGTGAGACTGACTTATTTCTGCGATGAGTCAGAGTGAGGTCTTTCCCCAGCCCGTACATTAAGGACTCCAGATATGTCTTCTTCCCAGTTACATATTACTGTCAACATATATGCTTATAAAATTAACACCTTGTAATTAAGTTTTCATTAGCCAGTCTGAAACATTTAAAAAAATGATACCTATTAGGGTAAATTAATAGAACTTAAAATCTTCTAAGTAATAAAACAAGTTTTGGGGGTAAGTCAGTTTATTGATGCATTGCGACCCACCACCCAGACATACTTTCTAAGCACAAAAGACTTAAGTAATTCAACTTTCCCTTCTAGAAACTGGAAGCAGGAATAAAAACCACTATGACAATACAAAACCATTTTGTAAATTTTTAGGTAGTTTTTTTCCTTTGATAGTTAAATAAACACAATTTCTTCTGGCATGTATTTAATGGTAAGTGAACATGATTTATAGTCTTTACTTTTTTATTGTTATTACAGCCATTATAAAAGCCACACTGTGTTTCCAGAGAAAGTACTTTTGATATTGTTAGAGTATTCTCTCATAAAATAGGAGGTACGCTTGGGAGTTAAGTACTTTAGTTGCAGGCACAGCTTGCACATGAGTATCACTGATGTGAAACCACTGCCCTTTGGTTGATTCCATTTCAAAATCTGTCAAGAGAAAATGTAAAATTAAAAATGGGAACATTCAAATTTGTTAAATTTGGTCCTGCCATAATCTGAGTACCTGAATTCTTCAAAACATCTTACCTTGTGGAACATCTCCGTGAAGAACAAGATTAGAAAGATGACTATTTGCAGTTCTTGCCTTGGCATAAGCAGTGTAGTGCCCTGACCTCATAGTACCACTGTGTTCAACGACTCCATATAAGGAATACATAACTCTTGTATTTTCTTCTGCAACATTCTTAAAAAATGAATAGAATTCAAGTTAGTTCTAGTCTGCTTATAGATGTCACTGGCAAGATAAGTTAACATTATTTATGCAAAGGGTCTTTTAACCTTTACTTTGAGAATGCAAAAATCATGAGTATGAACTTGACTATTCTCTCTACCTCTTCTCAGCCTACTGAGACGCTTCTATTTTTATTAGAATGTGGCCATAGCTGTTTGCTTGCCCAGAAACTAAAAAACTGGATTCAACTTGCCAGTTTATTTGGGAGTTGCCAGTTTATTTTGTCCTCGTATAATTACAAAATATCATAACAACTCTAGCTATTATCTTGGTCCCTGGCCAAAATGTAAAGCGCTTAACATGAAGAGGACAGTATTTAGGTTTTGACCAAATACCCACTGGGGAGTCAGAAGCACACTCAACCTCTTCTGAGTACTCCTTTCCCACCCAGAGTGGAAGCTGCTGCTGATTTCAAGGCCCTGTATGCCATAGGGCTGGCAACAGGTGTGGGCATTCTCTTAACCACAGGCCACCTAAATACAACTAGCTATGTCCTCTCAGAAAAAGTCCTGAGTGGGCATCACTGCTCTTCAGTAGTACTGTCTACCTTCATCTCTGCAAGCTGTGCCTTCAAATTCACTGAAGAACTGTATTTGACCCCATCCTCTCAGTTTACTCAAGAGATTCCAACTGTCCATCTGGAGTCCTCACAAGATTTTCACTGATACTCCATTTTAGCCAACAAGGACCAGACTTGGCTTGTTGCAACTCAGCTGTCTGCCTTCAGAAATATTTACTACAGCTGACCACCTCCCTACACTAAACACCTTCTTAAGTTGACCTAATTTTCATAGTCAGGACATGGATCACATGTACGTGTCAGTACAGCAAACCTACTTTATGTTGACCTCTGTATGTTGACCAGTTTGTTACAGTCCCTGGGGTGCTCACCCTGCAGAGGTTCTCCTGTACCCCTTGCCTTGGTCTACGAGTCTTCCATTCTTTCAACTCTTCAATCTCACCTATTCTGTATTCCTGAACCTGACAGGATTCTACAATCCTCATTTTCTCCTGGCTTACAAAGCCCCTTTTGGAATCACTCCCATATGCAGTCTAGACCTTTGCTATTCAAAATGCAGTCCATGGAACAGCCAGCATCAGCATTACCTGAGATTTTATTAGAAATTTTATTGGACCTCACCCTAGTCTTGCAGAATCAGAGTTTGTAGGTCTGATTCCCAGGTGATTAAATGCACATTAAAGTTTGAGAACTTCAACCACGTGTATCATCACTCACCGATAAATTCTAATACTTGGCACCAGTGTTGCCACCACATCCAATTCATCACAAACCCTACTCTAAATCCTACAATGTACCTCCCTCAGCCCCCAAACCAGACAGGTGCTACTGCTAGAAAATGAAATTATATGATCCAACTTGTCAGAATCCTCAACTTGACTTCAGGGTTGGCTACTGCTTCCAAGATGCTCTTCACATAAACTGGCCCCAACTTTTACTGCTCTCTTATTGCCTCTCCCATCTACTAATTCTTTGTTCTCTATCACTGACCTCACTTCCCACTTCAGGAAAACTGAGACTCAACCTACCCAACTACAAGTTGCCTACTGACAGGAAGATGAGGTACCCAGCATCCCCTCCCTTTGGTTCAATGAAGACCACGCTCCAAATTCATATCCTCAGCCCAGCCCTTCCAGCCTCCTGCAGAATCTTGCTCAATCAATTCTCTTTTCCTATCTTTAACTTCTAAATTTTCCTCAGAGTCTACAAACCTCCTTAAGAAGACTTAAAAACAGAAACAGAAAACTTCAACAAACCTCACTATTCACTTTTCTTTTTCAACAAGCCTCTATCTAACTTAACTACATATTTTATCTCTACAGATACAAAAAGTTGAAAAGTTTCACCATGACCTCTTTACTAATCTATAGTTTCCAGTCCTTTTCTCTGATATTCTGATAGGCCACATAGTCCTTTCCTTGAGAACTGAAAATAAGGCAATGGCATTTTAGGCATAAGATGGCTTCCCAATGACCTTGTATTCAAAACTAATCAAGCCACAGGTATTTCTATTACCAGCCAAAGTGGCCTGGACTGGCCTTAAGGTGTTAATAGAAAAATAATTACAATTGATAACTCACCAGGTCAAACTACACCTTTCTTAGAGAATTTTTAGTTAGGAGGGGAGAAGTCCCATCATTTCAAATTTTGCATGAAAAGTAAGACTTTATTAATATGCTTGTAATAAAATACTTGAAACCTGAATATAGTATATAGCACAGCTTCTTTGTCAATATTCTGCTTCCACGTGGAGATTCTTTGAGATCCTTTGTGATGTCCTTACCTTCTACCTCTGTCTCTTCCACTCAGACATTCACCGGGGGCCTGTCCTTGACCACCTTTTCTCATTCTGTCTTCAGATTCCTCTATATGTAAGGGAATCTTCTCATGGTTTTTACTATCACGTATGTACTTATTTCCAAATTTTACCTCTTACCCTCTCTGCCCTGGCTCTCAGACATGTATATCTAAATGTTTTCTAGATAATATCTCAAAAGTATATGACACTCAGCATGCAAACTTGAACCCATTATCCTTTCTCTACTTCCCAAACTGCTCTTCTCCCTGTATTTCCCTCCTCAGGTAGGGCACACCAATCTGCCTAACTTTCACTCAGGCCAGGACCCAGGAATCATCCTTGACTTTCTGTGCTACCTTCAGTATCCACTTAAGGGCCTCTGCCCTCACCTTCCAGTACCAATCAGTCATAAATGGTTTATTTTACCTCCTGCAATCTTCTTCAATCTCCTACTGTCCTGCCTTACTTTTAGCCTTTATCATCGATTGGCTGAACTAATGCAACAGCCTCCGAACTCATTTCTCTGCCTCTATTTTTTTCCCTCCTTAAATTTAGCCTACATAGCTAAGCAAGTAACAACATCATATACAGATCTAATGGTGTCACTTCACTGTTTAAACTCTTCAGTGGCTCCCCACTGCACACCAACTAAAGTCCACATTCCTCACCAGGACAGCCCTCCAAAACCTCACTCCTACCTCACTCCTCAGGCTTCAATGCCCATCTCCCCTAACACCCTGCACTATAAGGTCTAGAAGTTTTCCCACTACCAGCCCCCAGCACACACTACCCTTTTCTACACTATACTTTCTTCCTGCTATTCTGCCTATAAAACTCATTTCATCTTGATTCTTCATACTAACTTCACTCCTTCTTTAAGTATTAACTGAGGTATGGTCTACTTTACAGAGCCTTTCCTGAAGCACCAATATGTTCAGTGTTTACCACTCCAATTCTATAAATACCAATCTCAGCCATTTTAAATGGAGGTTATCCATTAATGTATCTCCTCACCTTTATTTCTGTGTCCTCAGCTCCCAGGACAATGTCTACTGTAACAAGAGGGTTCAAAATGTTGAACTGACATAACCTAATCTTCAAACTGATTCATCACAGATCTTCAGACTATAAAGGCGCAATGATCAAAGTCCCACAATTTTGAATAATTCTTATCAACTTCATACTTAGTATTTGATAAGCTATGACTTGCCTTTAAAAGATTTTCTTGAAAAAGACCACTTTTACCTACCTTACATTTAAGGGTACAAAAAGGAGCCAAATCTAAGATTTCTGGAAACTTAATATGTTTGTTAACTTTGCGTAGGTTAAAACCAGCCTGAAAAGGAAGAACAGATTGAATTCTTTTAATGGAAAGGAATGATCCCCAACAGAACATCAACATCCAACCCTGGTTCAATTTGCTTAGGAGATTCTGTTCTTCCTGACCATTAATTGATTCCAAGTTGGCTTGTTTTCATTAAAAACACACATACCACCAATACATTGAGAATCTTACTCCCATGAGAAAATTTTCAATGTTTTCTGCATTAGCCATTCAGAAAAACCAGATCAGACCAAAATTTCTAAGTACTTTAAACTCAGCAAGAGTAGAATATTTTTCTATGAAATAACACTCTCAACCTCATGCCCTAACTAGGCTAACTGTAATTAAAACCCACTGAATTAGTCAAGCCCATACCAACCATACCAACATTCTGAAGATTCTGAAAGTATTTGGAATTTGGAAGAGAATTTGAGAATAGTACTGCTTACATCAAAAGTTTTCTAGAAAAGACAGGGTTGGCTCAGCGCCTGTAGCTCAGCAGCTAGGGCGCCAGCCACGTACACTGGAGATGGTGGGTTCAAATCCAGTCCAGGCCTGCCAAACAATGACAACTACAACCAAAAAATAGCCAGGCGCTATCAGGCAGTTGTAGTCCCAGGTACTTGGGAGGCTGAGGCAAGAGAATCGCTTAAGCCCAAGAGTTTGAGGTTGCTATGAGCTGTGATGCCCCGGCACTCTATCCAGGGTGATATCTTGAAACTTTGTCTCAAAAAAAAAAAAGACAGGGTCACCAAAATGATGAAAATCCAGGTATCAGTGTCTTTTTATCAATGATCAGTAAAAATTATGCCATACACAAACAGAAAAACATCACAAATATTCCTAAACATGACATATGTAGTACACTGCTCTTTTTTTTAAATCTGAAATTAAGATGCTAATCTTACTTAAAAAAAAAAAAATATATTTGTAGTAAATCTGAGAAAGGATTGTGCCTAAATTTTCTCTCACCTTGACCTGCATTTTTATCTTGCCCATACATATTTTTTTACTCGCCTACTTCTTTGAAGTTAGAATAAGAAATAAGAGAAAACCAAAACAGTAATATGTTGAGGCAATAACAAAATAGGCATTAAACATTTAAAACAAATTTGGGGTAATAAACAAGGGTACCTGCTGAAATCTCTTCAAATGAAGAGTGAGAACAGGAGGAGCAAGGGAGATTAACATCTGCTTTTTAGCGTTGGTGTAAACATGCTTCCTTTCACCTAAAGTCAGGAAGAATTTATAGCAATGTGAAAATTGTTTTAGATCTTTAAAGTATTCAAGTTTGACATAAAATCATTTCAAATATCTAAAGCAAAGCTCAGCAAACTTTCTATAAAGGACCAGGCAAATATTTTAGGCTTTGTGGACAAAGAGGCAAAATCAAACATACTTTACAGGCATTTATATATGAGAAAAATTTCCATAAATTCTTACTATTTGAAATCAAAATATTATAGTAACAATAAAAGACAATTATACTCTATTAAAAGAGAAGAATGGAATTATTGTGGGTGACATAATAATTTGGGGTTCAAGGTTAGTGTTCCCTGTATCAAATCATTTGCAAATAAGCATCTATAAAAAACATTTTTTAGTTCAGAGACCATCCAAAAACAGCAGAAGGTTAAATCTGGCCCATGGATGACCTTAGTTTGCTATGCTTGCTCTAAAATAAATCAAACTACATAAAATCAACATAAGTTACTTCTTGTGTCTACATGTAAATAAATAAAAAGCTAGAAGTCTAAAACTTTTCAACAATTCTAATAAAAATCCTTGGGAATTCATGGTTCCTCCCTACCCCAGTTACCTAAACTTAAAAGGAAGGGGAAGCGGAGGAAAATGTCAGTATCTGCCTCTTCCATATCTGAGGAAGATTATTAACAAAGCCTGTCTTCCTAGTACCTTGTGCTGGGCATGTCACATTAGAATTCATCAGCATGTCACTGATGAATTCTCAGGTGACTTCTTTGGTGCAAGGGAGATGAAAGTCATCATAAAGCTGACAGGGAACTGAGAAGGCAAAAAATAGCCACTATCTGTCAGGCTGCTGTGGTGGTAGCATAACCATGGAATGACTGACCCACGGGGCAGGTGTCAGAGAGCAAACTATCTTGCTTTAACTGCTGCTAGGATGTCACAAAGTACAAGCCACTTCAATGAAGTTCTGGTTCTTCCATACTTCTGTTAAAATATTTACACACTGGCTAGGCATGGTAGCTCATGTCTATAATCCTAGCACTCTGGGAGGCTGAGGCAGGTGGATTGCTTGAGCTCACGAGTTCGAGACCAACCTCAGCAAAAGAGAGACCCTGTCTCTACTCTAAATAGAAAAGAAAAAAAAAAAAAAAAAAACTGAGGCAAGTAGATGGCTTGGAGCCGAGCTGGAGGTTGCTGTGAGCTATGATGCCAAGGCACTCTACCCAGGGTGATAGCTTGAGACTCTTTATCTCAAAAAAAATAAATAAATAGGCTCAACCCCTGTAGCTCAGCAGTTAGGGCACCAGCCATATACACCAGAGCTGGTGGGTTCAAACCCAGCCCAGGTCTGCCAAACAACAATGACAATTACAACAAAAAAAATAACCAGGCATTGTGGAGGGTGCCTGTAGTCCCAGCTACTTGGGAGGCCGAGGCAAGAAAATTGCTTAAATCCAAGAGTTTGAGGTTACTCTGAGCTGTGATACCATAGCACTCTACTGAGGGCAACATGGTGAGACTCTGTTTCTAAAAGGAATAAAATAAGTAAATAAAATAAAATAAAATAAAATGTTTACACAGAGAAAGACACTTATTTATGCCACCCAAATCTTGATATAATTACAATATAAGTACTCTACCTATGCAGTGCAAAATGAGCCCCTGGGTATTAATTTTATTTACAGTAACAGCATCTAAATACCTTTTACATTTGCCTTTGGTCCATTATACTGTCTCCCTGTGCACACTTCACAAAGCAGTCTATTCGCATCTCGCAGTTTCTCATTACGGGTAAACTGATACAAACAATGCTGAATTGAATAGTCATCGGTATCGAAAGCTTCTCTGTTGGCAAGAGTAGAGAAAGCAGTTTCTGGATCTTCATTTACAACTTCATATACCTTTGTCCCAGGAGAATGACTGTCATTCACAATCTCTATATTTATTTCATCAGGATGAAGAACAGCATTCAAATTAAGGTTTTCAAAACCACTAGAAATGTCCACTTCTCCATTGCTTCCTTCCTTCAGGTAAGCACCATTTAAATTCCTACAACATTCAGTGGGAGAAGATGCCAAAACCTCAAGATCATTATCCACATTGACATTTTTCATATCTACTTCCTCTGTGCATTTCTGATTGTCAGTTACACTTTCTATCATTTTTTCTTGGCCATTCAAATCTTTCTGGTTAGTATAATATTCTTTATGTATAACTTCCTCTTGGGAAATGTGGTTGGATTTAGTATCCACTTCTCCCAGAAGTGACATTTCAGCCTCACATTCATTATCTTCAGGATGGTCACTGGTACAGATATCTTTTAAATTAAGAACTTTTCCTTGAATTTTTTGTTGTCTTCGTTGGCTCTGTGGAAAAAGTTTAAAACATTTAAACATTTAAAACATTAAAGACAAAGAAGAGAGAGAAAGAAAAAGACAAAGAATATACATATACCACATCAATTTTGTTATTTATCAATCAAAAAAAATAATTTTGTAAGAAAGCGTTCACTCTCAGAATCGATCTTACATAAGTTCTGTTCCTATCAGGGATCACATAAATTACAAATAAAAGTTCTTTAAATGAAATTAGGCATAAACCATCACCAATCATTAAAAATTATCCCATCAGAAAAATAAAAACAGATGAAGACATGGTTTCTGCTTTGGGAGATGTAATCTAGACAGAGCATTGAGACTGTTAAAGCTAGGCAGCCAAGTATTAAACCAAGTGGTGGGTCTAACTACACACACAACAAAAAGATATGTATCCAGCTCATTCATAATTGTTGGGTCAAGGTTTTACTGAGGAGATAAAAAACAAACTGAAAACTCAAGAATGCACGGTACAGGCCTGCTTTGGTCAAAGAAAGGGCGGAAAGCATTCTGGGGAAAAAGTCCAAAATTACTAAAGAAGCAAAGAGGCCAAATGTATAGAGATCATCCTTTTTGACACTTGTTGCCTATTTCCAAGTAGAGGGGAAAAGGCCTTTCATCAAGATTCCCTTTACTAGAATGCCTAAAAACCCAAAGCAGTTAGCATTTTGTCCTAACTGAAAAGTGATTTGTGAGGCTAATCTGTGAAACCCAAATGATGCAGAGCAGCGTGCAGAACACAGACATGTCCTGGTATGTTTGGGTGAAAACAAGAGCACATGAATAAAACCTGGGCAGAGGGGAGCAAGGACTTCAAAAAGAATAAAACACAAATGGCTCTGAAACACAACAGTATGTTTAACCCCATTTATACTAAAATACTTGCAAAAAAAACTGCACTACTATATTTTCTATCTAACTGACTGGTAGACCCAGAAGTCTGGCTGGGCACAAGTGGCTCATGCCTATAATCTCAGCACTTTGGGAGGTCGATGCAAAAGGACTGCCTGAAGCCAGGAGTTCGAGACCAGCCTGGGCAAGACAGCCTATCTATAAAATACAGGCCTTACATCTACAAAAAATTTTAAAATGGAAATCAGCCATGTGTGATGGCATGTGTCCATAGTCCTGGCTAGTAGGGAGGCTGAGGTAGAAAGATCACATAAGCCCAGGAATTCAAGGTTACCGTGAGCTATGATGGGGCCACTGTACTCCAGCACAGACAACAGAGCAAGCCTGTGGAGTTTTGTTAACACGTTTGTTAAAGATAAAGAGAAACAAGAAGTCTCATATATTGCTGATATGAATATAAACTGGAGCGACCTTTGTGAAGGACAATTAGGTGATATCTATCAAAGTTACAAATGTAATTTCTCTTCTCAAAATTTACCCCACAGATGACATATGTATAGGCCATTATAGCAAAAGACTAGAAACAACCTATTCAATAAAGAAATAGTTAAATGAATTAAGGTACATCTATAAAACAGAAAATACCATGCAGCTATAAAAAGCAGCAGCTTTGTATGCGAGAATAAAAAGGTCTCTAAGATCATGTTAAGCACAAACAAACAAGAAACAAGGTCCACAACAGTGTACGTGGTAAAACGGGAGGAAAAAACCAAGGCTACATATTTTCCAAGGGAAACTCAAGGATACAGAAATTACCAATGAAAGTGGTTGTCTATGAAAGGATAGCGGTGGGAGGGTGACTTTTAATGTATACATTTATATGTTTTTAAATTTGTGAATGTGAATGTATTAACAACTCAAAAAATTAAGTTCAAAATGAACTAAACTTATTAAAAATAGTTGTCACAAGTGACTTTCTAAAAGCATGTTTTAGTCACATATGCTCAAAGCAATTTCCCTGTAAACAATAAAAAAATGACCTAATTCTGTCTGTAATTGCCACATGAAAGTGCTACATGTAAAATAACGGACATGTCTGCCAATATCAACCACCCTACAACCTCAATAATACAAAATACAAAACCAGGAAAAGCACGATTCTCCTCCCCATTACCCACCTTGGCTTGCTTTTTGGCTTGCTTCTTTGCCTTTTTCTGTAAGTGCTTACTTGTTCCAGAAGGCATATCATTTCTCTCTTTTATGTAACTGTCATTATCTTTTTCTTCCTCGCTGTCTTTATCTTCATCTTCCATTGTTTTTTTCAGATTTTTGTCATTTATACTTTTCTTACCACTCTTAAAATATAGAGAGAATGTAGGTCAAAACCAAAACTTTACAACTACAGCTTGGTAAAAAGAAAATCAATGTGACCTAAAAATTTTTCCTTTTCTATTTTATACTAGCTCTATTTTCTATAATACTTGAAAATATATCTAGAAGCTTGGCGCCTATAGCTCAGCAGCTAGGGTACCAGCCACATGCACTGAAGCTGGCAGGTTTGAATCCAGCCCAGGCCTGCCAAACAACAATGACAACTACAACCAAAAAAAAAAAAAAAAAAAGCAGCCAGATGTTGTGGTAGCTGCCTGTAGTCCCAGGTACTTGGGAGGATGAGGCAAGAGAATCGCTTAAGCCCAAGAGTTGGAGGTTGCTGTGAGCAGTGATGCTACAGCACTCTACAGAGGGTGACATAGTGAGACACTGTCTCAAAAAATATATATATATATCTAGGACAAAATTCATTCTACTCACATACTAGAAAGCAATCTTTACATACTGAGAAAAAGAAGCAAACCAACACAACAGCAAGAAGGCAACTTCACATGTAAATGTAATGGAAATACAATGAATTTTATCACACACATGCTTATCATACTGCAAATATTTCCATTCTTAAATGTACTTTCTGTTTGTGATGTATACATCACTCTACAGATATTCCTTCTTTGCATTTAAATGACAGTTTCAGAAAAAGAGAAAATAAGTACGTTTGGTGAGATTTTAATCACTAAGGAATAGACAAAGGGACTCATAAATCATATGAAATTAAATGATGATTTATCCAATATTTATAACATATTATTTTTCCTACTACTACTTGAAAGGAACCAAACTGATATGGCTTAAAGCTAAGATAATAGTCTATTTAACAACATGTACGTAAGTGTTCAAGGGATTTGTCTTAAATAAAGAAAATAAATAGTAATTTTAATATGAGGAAAACACTTCTGTATATGTAAACTAATCAAGTTAATTACCAATAAAGAATCCTAGACATACCATCCTCACTTTCAAACCAAGTATTTACCTCATTTTTTATTCAAACAGTGAAAACTATTCTCTCTCAAATGGATTACGAAAAATTTCTCCATCAGTTACTAATGTACAAACTTCAAAAAGGTGACAAGGCTACCTCCATAAAAATTTAACAGGAAAAAAGAATCTACTTTAATAAAATAAACTCAGTCGTCTTACCTGATCATCTAAAACTGGGAGAGACAAGTCAAGGAAAGATTCATGAACCAAGGAGACCTTAACCAATCAAAAAAGAAAATGTAAAAGGAAGTAAAAGATTCACTTTAAACATCACATAGTAAGAATCTCCCTGCCCTACAGGGTGGGAGTAGGTTTTTAAATAAAGACTTAAGAAATTTTGAAATAAAAAAATTACAAACATTGAGGACATTATGTTGAGGAAAATAAACTAAAATGTAAACTAATTTCTTTAAGATTAAGGAATACTGATATTTCCAGCAAAGGACCATCTCCATATAGGTAATTCAAAAAAGAATAAACATTTCTCTCTTTGAAAAATATAACTGATAAACTGGACTCTATGAATGTTAATAAATGAAACCAGCCCATACGACACCTACTTACAGTTCTGCACTCATCACACATGATTGTACTAGTTAGTTCACCACCAAAGATGCGGTCCACAAAACTTGGAATTGATTTTTTCTTTTCATAATCTATAAAGAAAAAGAAGTTTACCAATTACCTTTATATAATTAAATAAGAGAAGTTAAAACTATTTATATATCAACCTCTAAAATCTTATTTTAAATGTCCTGTCCCATAGACTTTTTTCTCTATTCATAATTTTATATTTATGCAATGGAAGTCAAGCAACATACACTCCCCCCTGAGCATAATAAAATCTAACACCATCACTTTTTTTTTTTCTTTTTTTGAGACGCAGTCTCATTTTTTCACCCTAGGTAGAGTACTGTGGCATCACAGCTCACAGCAACCTCTTAACTCTTCACCCACAGGAATTGTATTAAAAGGGCTGTGGCATTAGGAAGGTTGAGAACCACTGGCTTAAGCAATTCTCTTGCCTCAGCCTCCCAAGTAGCTGGGAATACAGGCGCCCGCCACAAGTCTGGCTATTTTTAGAAACAGGGTCTGGCTCTTGCTCAGGTTGGTCTCAAACTCATGAGCTCAGGCAATCCACCTAGGCCTCCAAAGTGCTGGGATTACAGGCATGAGCCACTGCACCTGGCCACAATCACCTTTTATGAATAAGAAAAAATGTTTTTACACAGATCTAGTCAGTGAAAATACATTTGTGCAATCAATGACACTTTCTGCAATTCCATTAGAAAAAGCATTAGCTTAGACTAGGTTGAATGACAGTCTAGCTCCTTAGTTTTAGCTCTAACATTCCAACATTCAGGACTGATAAAGGATACCACAGCAGCAAACAGACAAAATGAAAATGCATGGAACTTGCTCTGTGACTCTAAGATTGAACACTTTTTATATGGTACTTAAAAAACAAAAACAAAAACCCAAGGAAAATACTTCAACAAAATCTTCCTCTTATTTTTCTGTGTTCCCAGAAATAATCTTGTTAAGTTTAATATAAGGTGACATAATTGTACTACCTGATCAGCCAGTGTTCCAAATACATAAAACGTATAAGCATTAGGCAAATGATAAGTTGTCTATGCAGAAATACATTTTTATGGCAGATAATTCCAGCAGGCACAACCATTCTGTTACTGGCTGGCTCTAAAAGGCACCAAGAAGGTAAACAGTTGCTAGGAGTTGATGTGAACCTATGCCTTACAATATAGTAGCTCTTAATCACCTGTGGCCATTTAAATTTAGTTGTAATTAAATAAAATAAAAATTTAGTTTCTCAGTCTCACAAGTTACATTTCAAGTATTCAACAGCCATATGTGGCTAACAGCTTCTATTTAGAATAGCATACACTATCACTATGGGGGTTAAGTTAAATTACAAAAATTAAAAGCAGCATAGAAAAGTGTCCCATCAATACAGACAGTTCTATTGGACAGATCTGTCTTAAATTCTTACATGCCATACAACAGTAAGAAATTGGCTCCATGAATAAACCACCTACTGACAACTCATACTAGTATAATTCATGTACTACTGCTAATTACAATTCTCAGCTTTGGAAAAATAAAATTGAGATTCATCTTAGCTCTGCCTTTACAGATTTCATTGTAATGACACATAAAAAGAATATACCACAAATTAAATTTTTCTAAAATATTCACTGTTGGAGTACTTAATACTTTTTAAAAATCAATGGTAATAAAAAGAATTATATGTTCATAATTGTGGTTTTGAAATACATGTGCCAGCAATCTTGTCCTGAAGTACAGAGGAATTCAACTATATTGTTTTAGTTCAAAAAATTAGACATTACCTTTAACTTTATTTTTTAGTTCTTCATCCAATTTTTCAGTAGAATTACCAAATGCTTTAAGAATTCCTTTACTCACTCTCTAAAAGTAATAAAATGGATATATATGTACTATTAAATTTAAAATTTTATTTTCCTTAGAATATATGTAATCAAATCAAGAAGTGACTAAGATGTAGCTCCCCAGATTTTATGAAGTAAAAATTAATTATTTCCAAAATCACATCTTCAAAATTAATTAAAGGAGCTAAAAAGAATTATGCCTACAAAGCAATCGCTAACCCCTGAAGAAGAGCTTAAACCTTTCAAACCGAAGCTTTGCCCACCATCTTTGGAAAGACACTGAAATATCTTGCCCTACAAGCAATCTGGTTATAGGGACTGACTACAGCACTCAAAGCCCGGCTCCATCATTACTGGGGGATCTTCACCTAAGTATACTGAACTTTTGTACACCCTAGCTTCAGATTTACAAGTGAGAAAATAACAGTATCTACGTCATAGAAACACTGTGAACACTAAGGCAAGCAATTCATATATGGCACTGAATTGTGTTATTCAGTGAGAACAACTCTTGGCATAAAATAAGGAAAAAAATAAACATTAGTTTAATAATAAATACTAGTATTAATACACATCCCCAAATATATTAGTTTACATCCTGGCAATTAACAAAAATTTTCAAATTCAACAAATGCTCCCTGACTCTTACAAAATGAAAACACTTCCTACATTCAAAAATCTGTGTTAAATCAAATTCAGAATACAAGTAAGAACTTGTTCTTACTGGGAATTGTTTGAGAGAAAAATTTTCCAACACTTTGCAGCTCTCCTGGTAGAGGGAAATAAGAAAGAACCCTTGAAGGACAATATGCTGTAAACATCATGTAAACTAAGGCATCGTGAAAAAGAGATCATTTCCAGCTCTCTTAATTCATTCTAATAATAAAAAAATACTGGTTGAAAAAACTGAGAGAGGAAAACATTTTAAAATACAATGGCCTGCATAAGTAGCTTTCATTGCTATAACAACCCTTTAGATATCAAATGACAGACACACTCAGAGAGATGGGTTATAAAACACAATGGTCATAATATGCTAACTTGGTGTTCTTCTGCTCTCATCCCATCCAGTAAATAGCGAAGCAGCTCCTGGCTGTCCTGCTGCTGATAGCCTTTAAACCGCACTGCTCTAGAGGAAAACAAAAAACAAAAACCGATAAGCAATGATAGTCTCCTAAAGTACAAAACTACTTTTACAGAATCTTGAGATCATTTCTCAAATCTATGCAAGTTCTAGTTTCTCTAAACTTCCGTTTAGCCCAATAACACCCTTTGAAGATTTAATTATTACACAAAGTACATTTTTTAATCCAAATAAAATAAAGTAAGCTTTAACATACATGTACTGGTTGAGTCTAATGCTATTAATCTCTTTTATGTTATTTCTCAGCATCTGATGCACAGAAAGTACAAAGTGGATACTCACTTTTTACAGACCTGTGAAAAGAGTTCTTTAGGTGTCACAATTCCCTTTTTGGTCTCTTGCATCTCATTCAGAAACTGGCTCATGGCTAAAGTAAGAGGTCCTGGAGGCTCAAGGTTTATTTCTAAGGGTTCCTAAATACAGGAATAAAAATTATTTTTAGTCAAATTTGAAAACATTTCCCAAAATGTAATTAGTTAACATACATATATCTTACCAATGTTCATGACACACCTGCCGTATTTCAAAGCTTAAAATGTACATTAGAAGACACAGAAACTTTCTGATAATAGACTTAGTTTTTAGATTATCAAGAACTTAATACGTAAGAACTGGAAGAGCCAAAGCAAAATGTAAATAATAAAAATGGATGAGGTAACAATCATTGGCTACACAGCCCCAAGTCACACTAAGAGACGTTAATAACAGCGTAGGCCTAGAGCTTCACAAATAGAAACAATATCCCTAGGAAGGAAGCTGAATACACCTAAGAATAGGAAAACAGCATAGACAAAACAAACAAATGTTAGAAATACTTATAATTTCTATTAGTCTGCAAATGTTTAACTTGGTAACCTAAAATAAAACAAAGCCAAACAAAAAAGTGGAAATAAGTGTTAGTTCTTTTAAAGAATTAGAATATGCATATTCACAAGAGGAAAGTTATAAATTATAAAGAAACTTTAAAGAACATACTGTTAGTGCCAAATCAGGTGGTTCAATTTTTACAATTGTTCCAGACATTTTTACTTCTTTTAGTAGTTCTCTGAGCACAGGTGTTTGTGACAAATTCTGGAATATAGGATGAAAAGGAAAAGGAAAATTATATAAAGGCAAATTAATTCATTAAAAGTTTTCTTTAAGTGTCTATTTTACCAAAACAGAAAATCATGACCAACACTGAAATCTTTATTGTATCTATGCTTACAAAATAAAAAGTTACAGCATGTTCCACAGCCCCTTCTCTTAGGCTCATAAATCACTCAGTTCTGAGCTTATTCAGAGGGGCATCCTCCCCCCCACCAAATAGGAAGTAGCTATCTCTACCCTAGTTACCAATTACTACCACTTGTGCTTCTATAGTAAATTATCCTGTGCCTCCCTCACCCCAATGCAAACTCCAAGAAGGCAAGCACCATGTTTGTTTCAGACCCCACTACGCCCCAGAGCTCACATCTTACTATTATGCAGTGAGCTTTTCCCGGAGTTTCTTGAATATATAGAAATAAACTATTTAGGGGAAAAACTTGATACTCTAACAGAGCATATGGGAGGAAAAGGCTAGGTTTTTTTTAAAAGGGGGAAAATTGATACTGGCACCTGCATAACTGCATTGAAGAAACATGTATTTCCCAAATTGCTGAGTCCTTTCACACTTATTTGGGAAGTAGAATTCCCAGGAGGATTTTCTTTAGCCATGTTTTCCTTTTTCTCTCTCTCTTGTTCATTTTTACTCTCTTTTTCTGATTTTTTATTTTCAAGTTCAATGTTCCCATTATTTTTATCTGCTTTAAAAGAAAAAGAAAAGATTTAGGAAAATGTATAATACAGTCATGCCAAATGCAAAATTATACTTGAGACAGAGAAATAGATTTGTGATTTTTATCTAATGCCATTATTTGGCACCTATTTGATTTTAAGATATTATCTAACAAATATAGGTAAATTATCATCAAAAGAGAGCCAATAAACAAAATATTCAGAACTGATACAAGCATTAGTCTGACAAACGAAACTGAATAGCAGATGCTTCAGTATAAATCTTCCTCTTTGTACTACACAAAAATTCTTTACAGATGAGCAGATCTTATTTTGTGAAATGAGAGTAGAAAACAATCAAGTCAGGAACACGGACATGAAATAATTTTCAAATAAATTCATGGTTCAAAAACTAATCCTGAAGTAAAAACAAAACAAAACAAAACAAAACATAAAACAATTCTGGCCCCGACAAATGTTCTTGTGACAATAAAATTTAAAGAACAATGGCTTGCTGCGCATAGTTCAGTGGTTAGGGCGCTGGCCACATATACCAGGGCTGGCTGGTTCAAACTGGCCCAGGTCTGCTAAACAATGACAACTACAACCAAAAAATAGCCAGGTGTTGTGGTGGGCGCCTGTAGTCCCAGCTACTTGGGAGGCTGAGGCAAGAGAATCGCTTAAGCTCAAGAGCTGGAGGTTGCTGTGAGCTGTGACGCCACAGCACAGAATCCAGGGCAACAAAGTGAGACTGTCTCAAAAAGAAAAAAAAAAAAAAAATTTAAAGAACACGTTTAAAGCAAATGCTACATATCAATTAATTAATTAAATTATGCAGGGGAATAAAGAACCTAAGAAGTATCTGCCTACTAGAGTTACAAATACAGTAGACCCTCCTGTAAGTTGACCAACCGAGGGACTGCTGACCAGTTTGTTCCAGGTGGTCAACATGAGGAACTAGGTCTACTGTACTGATACGTAACTGTCATGCACGTCCAGTCTATGGAAATTAGGTCAACTTAATGTGGTAGGTCAACATAGGGAAACAGTTGACTACAGAACATTTTACTTTTCATTCCAGCAGACAGACTGAAATCTTGCTATTATAAAATGTACCACAGTAAGTACAGTATAAGGCAGGTCTACAGTTAAGTCCGACTCCGGGTTATGGGAATAGGCTTCTGCCCATTCCCTTGATGCAGACCCGTCATCATCACATCTGAAACGATCATTTGATCATTCCTCATGTCCCTGCTCTTTTTTTTTTTGAAACAGAGTCTTATTTTGTCATCCTCGGTAGAGTTCCATGGCGTCTTAGCTCACAGCTAACTCAAACTCTTGGGCTTCTTCAGCCACCCAAGTAGCTGGGACTACAGGCGCCCACCACAACACCTGGCTACTTTTAGAGACGGGGTCTCACTCTTGATCAGGCTGGTCTCGAACCCATAAACTCAGGCAATCCACCCACCTCTGCCTTCCAGAGTGCTGGGATTACAGGCTTGAGTCACTGCACCCAGCCTACATTTCTGCTAATCCTAACACCTTATAGTTAAACCAAAAATAGTTTCATAGTTTGAAGTCAACTGTCACTAATGTTATTCAATTGCGTGTAAGGCTAGGCAGTATAACAAATAAATCTAAATTTACATCAGCACGTTCATAAATCAACATTATAGTGGACATTAAGAAATCACATTACCTGGTTTTGGAGTTGTAACACTGGCTTGTTTTCTAATGTAATCAACCACTTGACCCAATCGACTTGAACTACAATACTGGACCTCACTGTCACATAAGTAACACCTAAGTTCCAAAAGATCACAGGAAAAAAATGACAAACTGACAAGTGAAAAAGGGGAGACAAATTATGATTCCTAAAACCCAAAGTGTGTAACCACCACCAAGTTATTCTATTACAGAGACTAAAAATAAAAATTCTGTTTTCTGGAAGAGTATGCATATTAACTCTGATGTATTATTAATAAGGCTAGTCAAAGTTACATAAAACAGCTACATATAAATAGTATAGGCAGTCCTCAAGTTACAAACCTCTGACTTATGTACACTTTGCAATTACCAACAGAAGCTATTACAGGTAATAGGTAAATGTACCTGTTCTGACTTACATACGAATTCAACTTAAGAACAAACCTATCTCATTTGTAACCCAGGGACTGCTGGTACTGTGAAAAACCCAAAAATTTTACCAGGAATGTTATAAGCATTAAAATCAAAAGAATTATCTATATATATTTCTGAATATAGGCCTACCTCAATAAAATTAATAAATTTTATAATAGATGACATTCAGTGAAATCTATTGTGGAAATGATTTTTAATGATGTGAATGTTGATTATAATAATGTTAAAGTACACCAAATATAACATACCAGCTTGACATTTACTTGCATGTAAATTCATTGCAAAAATTTTATTATATTTTCATGCATCTGAAATTTGTTCTTAGTGTCCCAATCTCCATCATATGCCTTATAATATCACAAACAAGAAAAAAGGATCAAGATTCTTAAGTCTTCTATGTGCTATAATTTTTGTGTTTGTGCAATGAGCAAAAGCTTCTTTCTCATAACACCACATTATCTAGACTTCTTAAAGTGATGGTATTAAAAAAATACTAAAAAATTTTAACTTTCTTGTTTCATACACATTTCCATTACATTCTCCAATATTTCAAACAATTTCTACCTAGCAGTTATAGGAACTGAAACTCACCAGACACTCCAGTTGTCCAAACTAAGAACCAGGCAGTGAGGTTCAGATCTTGGCGTCATATAGTGCTTCAAGGCATGCTGCTCCGGAGAATTTCTGCCACAACCCTAGAAAACCAAAATCATAAACCTCAAAGCCACAAACAATTTATGAAGATAAGACAGAATTCAAAATTTATCATGAACAAGGAAGTGGCTCAAGAAATTCTGCCATTCTTGTAATTTTAAGGACAAAACGTTATACTTTATATTCTGGATTTTGTTAAAACTTAAATATCCATAAAAAATGAAAGACATTTAAGGCAGAAGCTACTGAAACAATTGTACACTGAAAGTGCTCTTTTTCTCCAACTCTCCACACTATTTAAACCACAGTAATGCAATTACTCATTAGATCTGGTTTGGATTCCTTAATGGTCCCTTAAAAGTTCTCCTAACTTTAGCCTCCTTTTTCACACACATATTCTATTAGTATAATGTTCCTAAAATAAACTTCTGTTCATATACAATTCAAAAACTATGAATTTCTCTTTTAAACTCCTAGTGAACAAAGCTGACACCCTCGGATGCCCCCTTTCGAGCATTAACTTCCATATTGTCCTATTCACATACCAAGGACCTACCAGCTAAAAACACATTGAGCGCTTTATACAATTATGTTCTTGTTATTCTGTTTATCCTGGAATCCTTAACCATTACTGCCACCTACCCAGAATTTTGCTCAAAAGCCATCTCCTCTTAGAAAACTGCATATATCCTTCCAAATAAGAAAATACTGCATTTTGTCTGCTAACAAACTCCTATAAAACATGGTATACAGTCCTTGTGGCATTCTTTTTTTTTAAAGACAAAGTCTCCGGCTGTTGCCCTGGGTAGAGTGCTGTGGTATTATAGCTCACAACAACCTCCAACTCTTGGGCTCAAGCGATCCTCTTGCCTCAGTTTTTCTATTTTAGTAGAGACAGGGTCTTGCTTTTGCTCAGGCTGGTCTGAAACTCAAGAGATTGAGTTCAAGCAATCTATCTGCTTCAGCCTCCCAAAGTGCTAGGATTACAAGTTCGAGCCACCATGCCTGGCCCCTTGTGTCATTCTTTATTTTTTTACCTTGCATGGAAGTTATTAATTTTTTATGAGTTTTCTCCCCTAGACTATAAATCCTGAAGACTCAAATTAATACAATTAATCTTTCTATTACCAGAAAATCTAGCATCTGGATTTTGATTAGATCTTATTGGCCAGCTAGGAGGTGGCCAGTAAGATCTAATCAAACAAGTAAATATATCTAGAAAGTAGATAGATTTATTCATAAAAGGACATAGCCCCATCTTCTGCTCCTAGTCAGATCACTGCTAAGAAACTCATCTTCACCATGTATATATCCAAACCAAGCTACCAAGTCTTGCACCACACTATAATATGTGGTTCTGTTTCTATTACAGTTAAATATACACTTCAGAAAAGAAATACATATAGGTGGCTTCTAAACCTTTAACTATAATATCAAACACAATTGGTTTAATTTATCCCAATCAACAATTCCAAAATGAATGAATTGAATGATCTCTATTTGAGATCATTTGAAACACAATGAGCTGTCCTGGGCAGACCCAGTGGTTCATGCCTGTAATCCTAACACTCTGGGAGGCCAAGGTAGGTGAATTAATTGAGCTGAGACATTTGAGACCCGTGTGAGCAAGAGTGAGACCCCATATCTATTAAAAAAGGAAAAAAAAAACCTAGACAGATGTTGTGGAGGGTGCCTGTAGTCCCAGCTACTTGGGAGGCTAAGGCAAGACAATCTCTTAAACCCAAGAGTTTGAGGTTGCTGTGAGCTGTGATGATTCCCTGTACTCTAGCCTGGGAGACAGAGAGAAACGATGTCTCAAAAAAAGAGAGAGAACAACAAAAAAAGCCAATCCTAAAGTGCATACTGTATGATTCCATGTAAGCAACATTTTTGAAATGACAAAATTTTACTTATTTCTATTTTTCTTTAGTTTTTAGACTATTTTCTTTTTTCATCTCCAGTGTCAATCAGAAAGGAAATGGCAACATTTTAGGAACAGAGAACAGACTAGTGGTTGCTAAGGGCTGGAGAGGTGGGTGACAGTAGGGCGGTGGGTATGCCTATAAAGGTACAACAATATGAGAGATCCAGGTGGTGATGCCACTGTTCCGTCCCTGGACTGTGGTGATGGATATCACAGATAACAAAAGTGTACAGAACACAAACCTGGAGAGATCTGATTGGGACTGGTGGAGTGTATCAATGTGGATATCCTGGTTGTGATATTACTAGTTCTGTAAAATGTTACCACCGTGGGAAACTGTAAATATACCCTGTGCAATGGGTTTATTGCCTAAGTGTATTATTGCCTAGAACTGTGCATGAATCTGTAATTACCCCAGCAAAATTTTCAACTTTAAAAAAGCTGTCTGCCCTATCTTGACTCTACATGACAGAGCGCCTGCTAGCCCAGTTTCCTAACATAAACTTAAGTTGTCACCACTAAGGCTAACTGAGAGGCCTGACTTTTAGTACATGGTGATACCTATGAACTGGTTAGGAGCCACTGTGATGTGCCAACCAAATGCCTCCTGCATTCCTTAAGATTAAGGCACTCCTTGCCCCAGCTGCTGGGAATGTGGCCTGCTAAGAGCTCACAGCCCAGTCCATCATCCTCAAGAATGCTCCTCAACAACAGGAGCTACCCTGCCCATGGTTACTTCCCTTTCCAGGGACAGGCCACAACAATGACTGCTCTACAGGCAGAAAGGCCTGACCCCTTGCCTCAGTTCAGGTAAGAGTTTGCCACCAGTTTGGCTAAGACCTTCTTCCTTCAACTTCTCCCTCTCCCTAACCCTGCTTCCCTCACACCCTTACTTGTGTGGTACCTGAGAATACTCCTCCATAAACCAAGTGTGCATAAATCTCAGTCTCAGAGTAACTTCTCCAGAGAACACGACCTATACCACCTGATAGCCTATTCATCGATACTTAACTTTTAGGCAATACTTTCTAAAACAAGTCCAGAGTTTCTGAAATCCCATCTTGATGAAAATATAAGCATACCTGATGGCCACATTTAAGACACAGCCAAACTGAAGGGTTTTCTTCTGTTTCTTCTTCAGATTTATCTTTTACTTTATTGTCTGTCTTACAGTCTTGGCAAATGTTCCAGTCCACATTCACTAAAGCCTTTTTCAAATTACCTTGTTCCAATCCTTTTCTAATGTGTCTGCACATAGGCTCTATAAAAATGAATAATAAATAAACAATGTGAGGTCAAAGATGGCTTTCTTCAGTTAAAACTTACCCTTCATTCAAACTTCAAAAATGAACTTACAGTTGGCCCTTGCACAACACAGTGCTGGACTGGTTGGGTACACTTCTATGTGGATTTTCTCTGACATGTACCATCTCTTGAGACAGCAGATCAACCCCTCTTCATCCTCCCCCTCAGCTTACTCTACATGAAGACAAGGATGAAAACCTACCCCTTAATGAACAGTAAGTACATTTTCTCTTCCTTGTAATTTCCTTAATAACTTTTTCTTTTCTCTATCTTGCTTTATCATAAGAATATAACATATAATACATATAACATACAAAATATGTCTTGATCACAGTTTGTTGTCAGTGAGGCTTCTGGTCAACAGTAGGCTAGTAGTAGCTATGTTTGCGGAGAATCAAAGTTATACTCAGATTTTTGACCATGTGAGGGTTTAACACCTCTAACCTCTAGAATATTCAAGGATCAACTGTGAATTCATAAAGAAGTAATAAGTTAAGTAATCTGAAAAGTTAAAATTTTGGTATTTGAATACTATGAGATGAATATGTAAGAGACTTTATCCAAACTTGAAATTTTGCTTTTTTCAAGTCTTAAATATCATCACCAATACCCTTATAAATTCAGTTTGACCACTTCCTTTAAATGACAGACCCTTATCATATTTATGATTCTCTTTTGTCTTTAAAGGTTTGCAGATAAGGTATTTCATTCAGTCAGCAATACATCTGCTATAAGTCAGGTAGTATGCTAGATGTTCAGGAATCTAAAACTGACCAAGTTACAGCTCTTCTCTTTTGAATAGCTCAGATTCTGGTAGGAGAGGCAATTAATTAATTGAGGTGTAAGAGTCTCCTAAACATGCTACAGCAGCAAACGAAGAGAAGGCTAAAGTCACCAAAAGTTTCACAGGGGAGGTGAAATCTCTACAGTTCTGGAAGATATTAATAATGATAAAAATTTCTGATACTGATTAAATACTTCCTAAGAGCTTGGCTAAATGTTTTGTACACTTTAGTTCATTTAATGCCCAATCACGCTAGAAGGAAGACACTATTAGTCCCAATGACAAATGAAAAAAATAAGATTTAGTGCCCAAGGTCACATAACTACTGAGCGGCTATGCCAGAATCTGGACTCAGTTCTTTTTGCACAGCTCACTATCTAAACCACGACCTTAGGGAGTAAATGGCAATCTCCAATCCCATGAACAAAGGCATCCAAAAGTGTATGCTGTCCTCACAGATGGCAGAGTCATACAATGGGGAAAAACGAGCAGCTAGATCTGAGACTGAAAACTCTATTTTGGTCAATAAGTGAATGGCTTTGTAAGCTATTCTAAAGAGCCTGAGTTGTTTCAGGGACAGTGGAAGTTTAGAAACTTATCAAGTGTCACAATTAGCTTATGTCTAATGAACTTGTACCAAGAGAACAAATATAAATGCAAATGAAATCCTGGAAAACTACTGAATCTCAGTAGCAGTCAAAGAAATACAAACTAAAAAAAGAAGTTTTTCAACTAATGAATGAGCACAGAATTTACAAATAATACTTCTCAATATTGAAAAAGGTTTAAGGAAATGGGCACTCTATTATGCAGCTCAGAGGCCCTATAAATTAGTAAACCATTTCTGAATGGCAATTTAACAAAAGAATCAACAGAGTCTTGAGGCTCGGGGGCTGTGGCTCAACCGGCTAAGGTGTCAGCCATGAACCCGAGCTGGCAGGTCCGGAAGCGAGCCCGGACCCGCCAAACAACAATGACAGCTGCAACTAAAACATGTCTGGGCGCTGTGGCAGGCGTCTGTAGTCCCAGCTATGAGGCAGAAGCAAGAGACTCACTTAAGCCCAGGAATTGGAGGTTGCTGTGAACTGTAATGCCACAGCACTCTATCCAGGGTGACAGCTTGAGGCTCTGTCTCAAGAAAAAAAAAAAAAAAAAAGAAAGAGTCTTGAAAGGTTCAGCACCCTGGTGGGTTTGAGTACAGTCTGGACCTGCTCAACAACAACTGCAACCAAAAAATAGCCGAGTATTGCGACAGGCGCCTGTAGTCACAGCTACTCAGGAGGCTGAGGCAAGAGAATTGCTTAAGCCCAAGAGTTGGAGGTTGCTATGATTTGTGATGGCACTGCACTCTACAGTGGGCAACATAGTCAGAGTCTGTCTCAAAAAAAAAAAAAAGTTGAAAATACTTAGACCTTTGGATTCAGCAATTCTACTTCTAGGATCTGTACTAAGAAAATATCTACATATGCACAGAGATTTAGCTACAAAGATGTTTTTACAATTGCTCCACTCATAATACTAATAAGTTAAAGATTATGTAAACCTTTTAGAGGTAGGGAATTAGTTAATAAATAAATTACATACATTGATAGTCCCTTCTATCAATGAAATAATATGCCATTAAAAATGTAGAATACTATTAACTGATATGTAAACATAAACATTCCATTAAATGCAGATTATATTAACAATAGTATATGGTTTGATCCCATTTTTATATTTGAAATATATGCCCATTTAGGGATATTAACACTACTTTAAAAATTTAATTAGTGAAATATACCTAAAGATTCAGAGGAATCATCAATTGGAACAGTTTTTCCCTTTGTCCGTTTCTTTCCCATGGTGGCACTTTATGGATTACTTACTGATACAAAATAACAATCTAGAAAACAAGATAAAGTTAGCTTGACCAATAAAAAGGTATATTTTATATTTCTCTAGGAGACAGCAATGTAACCAAGTCACATATAATATTTTTAATGTCTATTACACCTTATAATTTACAAAGGCCATTCATATACGTCATCTAATTTTCAATAAGAACTCTGAATTAGACAGAATAGATAGTATTGCTTCTGTTTTCCACAGCTTGAAAAACTGATTCTTAAGCAAGGTTAAGAGGTTTTCAATAAATGCAAAGGTCAGGAGACAGCTTTTGTCTTCTTACATAGATCTTGAAAGTTCTCAGAACATGACATTCCTAAGAATCCCAAGTCTCACTACATAATGTAGAATAGTGGTAGCATTTTTTTGTCTTAGGTCTGTAGTCTATGCAAATTGATAATTTCTCTAAGAAAAATTGAAAATAATTCTGAAACAACCTCCTAAAGGATGTTAAAGAATTTGCAAAGTAATTTCAAACCCAAATATTAAAAAAATGATACAATGTTCTGCTTTTTCTATAACAGGATTTCCCAGGAGTATTAGCAAAATGAGAACTGATTACAACTGCATTCTCAACTACTTACATGATACATGTATTACTGCCAAAACCAGTCTGGAAGACTATGACAAATCTAGCTTCACATCAAATCTTCGTCTTTTTAGACAACAATTCAAAATCAGAAAACATGAACATTATTAAAAGTACATATAACTATACTTAACCTTAAATAATAATGATTTTGAAAAGTTGTATTTTGTATGCTTTAGAATAACTAATTAATGACAAATCTCTTAAATAAATGTAACAGTTATAGTACCTGAGATACTTATTAAAATTCTGAGTAAATAAATGGAAAGTAGGGCCTAGAATATATATATATTTTGAAAACACTTCCAGCTAATTCTGATAGTTAGCTCTCTACACTGCTCTGGCTTAGATTAGAAGTATTCTTTTAGTTCTTAATAGATTTAGTGTAATTGAAGCTAAGTCAAAAAGGTTTGGATATAAAAAAATAAGTGCCACATCAAATAAATGGTAAGAATATCTTTCCAATGATAATCTAAAATGTTTACAAAATGAATGAACTAACAACATAGGACCATGAAGTATATGGGTATACATAAAATGAGGTAAATTTTATGCATTTTCTCCACTCTACAAATGACATTTAATATAACTCATGTAGAACTGTAGATTTTAGAAACAAAATAAAACAGCACACAAGTTCTTGTGTCCAATCCAACTCCCTCTGATCTGTACAGCATTCCAACAATACCATTGTTATCACATTATTCTTGACTAAAATCATTTAATAGTTTCCTAGTACACAATGATGAACTTTGCACTCATGGGCCTTTTGGTACCAATTCTCTCGTGACTCTCATTATTCATCTGTAAAAAAATTAAAATTACAATTGTATGGTGCTTCTGGTCTCTAAACCCTTCACAAACATTATCACATCTGACTTTCATAACATTTTAAATCAGCAGTTCTCAACCTTTGGGTCACCACCCCTTTGGGGGTTGAACGACCCTTTCACAGGGGTCGCCTAAGACCATCCTGCATATCAGATATTTACATTACAATTCATAACAGTAGCAAAATTACAGTTATGAAGTAGCAATGAAAATAATTTTATGATTGGGGGTCACCACAATATGAGGAACTATATTAAAGGGTTCTGGCATTAGGAAAGTTGAGAACCGCTGCTTTCAACAGAGGCATTTCATTACAGGAGGACACAGAAACAAGATGGTGAGAAATAATAGGGGGCCAGATATAAATTTAAACACAGATCTTTGGGTTCTAAGAACACCACTCCTTCTTGCCAAATCAAGGTCACTTCTCCAGTATATTCCACAACACTCTGCCTTTCGCTGTTAATGTTCTCTACACCTATCCAAATCTTACCAGTCTTTTAAGCTCTCCATGTTTATGAAATCTTTTGCCACCGCACCACTCACTCTAAATAAACCTCTCCACTGAACTTCCCCAGGGTTTATAGTGTGTACTATTCATCTGGTCTCATCAGATACCAAAGTGAACTGCTTCTTAATACATCAATTGCCACGTGAATTGTATTTAACTTATGCTAGCTTTGAGACAAGGGCTTTCTGAAGCATATATAACTCACATGTCTCTTGACCTACCTTGACCTAATAAACACCGTTGCTCCAAAGAAAAAATTTTTTTTTCTAATGTTGCAACCAATGTGTTAAATCTTTAATTTGGACATATGTTATTTCTCTATTTGGAATCTGAAGTTCTGGAGAAAGAGTTTCAGACATAGTTTCTGAATTGCCTAGAACACCTAGCACAGAGTTAGTATTTAGAAGGTCAAAAAATACTTTTGCATTGAAATAGAAAAATAGACTAGTACCTGAGGCATAAAGGATGATTACAAGGTGCAAAGGTAGGTGCATAAGAATGAAGCAGACAAATTCTGGTGGAAAAGAAAAGGGTGAAGAACAAAGAAGTCAGAAGTCTTCAGTAGTGAAGACAGCACTAGTAAATCTGGTTTGAGGATTGCAATAGCTCAGACACTAAAGAAAAACTTGAAAGACAAATTGTAATTGCTGCAGACTGAGGACAGAGGGTCATTCCAATGCTATAGAAAGAATTCCAGTAAAATTTTGACAACTATAAAGGCAATTAACGAGTCACAAGAAGGGCATACTGTGAATGCCAACAACTATAAGACATCAATAAATTAGATTCTTCAAGTAGAGTCTTCAGAGGAAACTCATCGTCTTAGTGAAAATGTTTCGCAACAGTCCACTTAAAATTTAAATTAGAGCTAGTCTTGCCAGCTCTCCCACTGATCCAATTCCCTTCCCTCTCTGTCCTCTCCCTCTTCCCCTGCCTGCTCGGTTCGACTAAAAATGTAAACGTGTGGAAAACTCTTTCAACAGGTCTCAAGTTTTCGAGGATAGGTCCCCTCCTAGAATCATCCTTTCGCATTGGTGACAGATCCTGCTTTTCCAAACAACCGTACGGACGAAGCTGCAAATACAGCCTCAACTCCCAGGATGCTTCCAGCTGTGCACTGCCCACCCACTTGCCGTGCGCCCGCCACACCTCCCCTCTCAACTGCTTGGCACCCTGGAGGGAACGTCGGGGTCTACCGGGTCGAGAAGGGCGGCAGCACCAGCAACTCATTGGCTTGCTCCTGAACTGACAAGACGTGCAGCCAATAAGAAGAGAGTACGGGGACGAAGCCGGGTAACGTGCTTAAGAGGGGCCTTTAAGAAAAGAACGGGGTTGGGGCAGAAAATTCGGGCTTTCCGAGCGCAGGAACTGGGAAAATTGATGACTCTGATTCAGTGGGACCAGAACTCACCCACAGCGACAGCGCCCATAACTGCATCTCCACTAATGGGCCTGTGGGCTGGGCAGCCAGGTCCGTCTTCCACGCGGTGACGAATATAGAGCGACAGAGCTGAAGCCAGAGTGACCTGTAGAAAGCAACAACTTCCGGGACGCAGCCTTATGGGAAATGGCTTGGCTTCAAAGTCCCCCGGCTCTGGGTTGTTAATCTGCGCAGGCGCGCAGACCCCCCGGAATTCCAGTCGAAGCGTCAGCACGAAGGTGTTGGCTGTCAAATGATTTTTCTGCTGAAGTTTATGAAGTTATTTAAATGCTTCTAAATTGTGGGTACCTCGTTGTGGCCTGAGCCTTGGGGTATCTAGGACGGTAACCTTTCTTAAATACGTTACGTATGAAGGCTGGCTAAAAGGGGAACATTTTTCTCTCAGTTCCCCTAAACCTGTCCTATTTGCTTCTATAATCGAGTATGTAAATTCTCTTGAATTAACCTTCCTGCACCACATTAGACAAAAGGGTAAAATTCCAAGAGTGATTTTTTTTTTTTTTTTTTGAGAAATTGGCTCACTCTTCCACCCTGGGCTAGCGTGCCTTCGCATGACATCATAGCTCACAGCAATCTCAAACTCCTGGGCTCCAGCCACCCTCTGGCCTCAGCCTCCCAAATAACTGGGACAAGCTGCCGTCACTGGGCTGGTCACTCTTGCTCTGGCTGGTCTCTGAGCTCAAGCAGTCCACCGGCATTAGTCTCCAGAGGATGACAGGCCTGAGCCACCGCACCCTGGGCTCCAAGAGTGAATTTTAAAGCAGAGCTGAAAGACGGTATTAAAGAGAATGGCTGGAGGTAAAATTTCCAAACTACTTTATTCGTCGAAAATATTTAAATGCATACTTTTTGCCAAGCCTTCTCTGAAATGAATTGAACATGGGCTTTTTTGCTCTGGAGTTTTTAATAAAGACACAATAATCTCTACCAAAAAAAAAAAAAAAAATCATTTTTCAGTAGAAAAATACGCAAGCCCTGTACACAGGTGAGTTGCCATAAAAGAACAATTGTCATAAAATAAGTGAAGATATGTCCCTCCTTACTAGTAATTAGATAAAGTCAGATTAAGATAGTGGCATACTAACTTGCCAGATGGGCCGGAGTTAAGATGTGGTTAAATTCAGGGGAAATTGGCTCCCCTGCTCTTTACTGCTGAGATGATTTATTAAAACTTTCTTCTCAGGGCGGCATTTACGGCTTAAGGAGTAGGGTGCCAGCCCCATATACCATGGGTGGCGGGTCAAGCCTGGCCCTGGCCAAAACTGAAAAAAACCAACCCCTCCCCCCATTTCTGTAAAACTTCCTTCTCTTCAGCCACACAGACCTTCTTTGTTTTGGTTTGCTTTTGGTCCCTATTCTAACAGAGGCTTTGGGTCACAGTACTTCATGCTGCTTCTGACTGGAATGCTCCTCCCCTTGATCTTCTCAGGAAGAGGGAGGAAAATCCTTCTCCTTTTCTTTCTCTTGAGAACTGCTCCACTGCTCCACTGTAAATTCTCTCAACTTTGCTTTATACTTGAAATTCTTAAGAATAAAAATTAGAGGAAGGAGTAAATTATACAACTGTGAAAAACGCTCATAAAATACAAAGAAGATGCAGCTGTGAAGACCTATGTACTATCTTTTTTATTTAAAAAACTGAAAGCACTGATGACACCTTATGACATTTCTAAAATGAACAGATGACATAAAAGTGTACTGCATATAATTGAATTAGGAAGAGAAACATTTCCAATTACTCTTGCGTTGGAATCTCGTTCAAACTGTTTTTTTAATTACCAGAAATAAATCTGTGAATTCATACGGTTAATCCCAGCTTGGTTGTTAGGCAGGAAGACCTACGGCCACCATCCATTTACGTTCACAGCTTCCTAATTCCCTCCTACTCTGCGGTTTAGGGACAAGGGAGAACCCTATTGTGTGAGAAGATATTAAAAATGCATAATTATGGACTCTCTCCATCCCTACCTACCAAGTCTTGATCTGCATTTCAACAGGATTTCCAAATGATTCCTGCGCAAGTCCGAGTTTGATGCATCTCTTTAATGGACCAATCCTTGTCCTAGGACAACAGCGCCCGCTACACTCTGACAGTGACAGCAGCTAAGAAATAACTATGGGGTTGGGGCGGAAAGATGTAAGAAAAACTCTGCGAATGAGAAGCATCTAAAGGGACCAAAGAATTCCCTTGGTCGTTCCCAGTCCGGAGGAAAACTCACCGCGGCAGCCCTGACCTTAGGGGTCGCCGCAGCTCCGGCTTCCGGGCCCCACGGCCTTGTGCGCACGCGCGCGCCTCCTGGGCGTGCGCGATCTCAGTTCCCGCAGACTGGCCCGCCGGGCGGTTGCAAGTTTCGGATCGCCGAAACCTGGAATTTTGAGGCTCCATTTTTATGAAAATTGAACTGTCCGTGTAGTCAAGAAACCCGGGCTTACAGCAGGGAGCGGCGCACGGCTGGAGGTGAGTCTCCCACCCACTGCCTCCAGTGGGCATTTCCCACGCCCGACACACACCACCTTCCGGGTCCTCGCAGCTGAGGTGGCGGCCCCGCCTCCCGTGGCGCTGCACAATCGTTGATTGGCGAGAGCCGCGGGGAGGGCGGGGCGATGTGCACCTGCTGTACCGCGCTCCGCTCGTCAAGAAAAACAGTGTTCGTAACTTGCGGCGGAAAAGGAATGATTTCACTCGGGAATCCCAAGTTTCAGTCTAAATTGTTACCCCATTCTCTGAACTCTCCAGGCACAAAATTCTCTTGAAGTATTTTTGGATGGCTGAAATCTTATCAACGGAAATATTTTGGCAAAGAAGTGACTTTTAACTCAGTTCCCTTAGATGTCCTTTCACGGGTCCCTCCGTCCCGCACTATGGTTGTTCCATTTCATCTTCCAGACCCCACACTCAATAGGGCCTTCTCCCAACTTCACTCACTCCGTCGGTGACTTTAAACAAATACTTAGCTTTTTTTTTCTTTTTTTTTTGTAGAGACAGTCTGACTTTATCGCCCTCGGTAGAGTGCTGTGGCGTCACACAGCTCACAGCAACCTCCAACTCCTGGGCTTAGGCGATTCTCAGCCTCAGCCTCCCAAGTAGCTGGGACTACAGATGCCTGCCACAACGCCCGGCTATTTTTCTGTTTAACATTTCGGCCGAGGCTGGGTTTGAACCCGCTACCTTCGGTATATGGGGCCGGTGCCCTACTCGATGAGCCACAGGCCCTGCCCCAAATACATAGCTTTAAATAAGTGTTGATGGCAACCAAAATTCTATCTCCAGCTGAAGCCCTTATACTCCACAAGGAGTATAAGATAAAATCCAAAGTCCTGGCTATGCCTTGAGTCCTAACATAAAGTTACCCACATTTTCCCAGTAACCTTCTTTTCTGTGATCCTGTCCCCAGCTCACTCTACCCTAGCCAGCTGGTCTGGCACCCTGAACATGCTGTGTCTCCTTTGCTTGGCCCAGATAAACACATACCTTTCTTCTTCAATTGAAAGTTCCTTCAATTTTCTTCACTATAGTCACCTTAAAAGAAAGGCCTTTCTTGACAACCCTGTGTACAGTCTCATTCTCGCTGCCCCGCTGTAGCCTCATTTTCTTTAGGCTTCTTCATAACAAATATCCAGTAGTCATACATATATATATTTTGATTTCATAGTCTCCTCCCACTGGATTAAACTCTATGAGAGAGAAGTTTTGTTGCTTTCATTCATTGTTTTATTCTTAGTGCCATGGACAATGCTTGAATATATTGGGTGCTTGAGAAATGTTTGGTGAATGAATAGCCAATAATAATAATAGTGATAACAGCAAGCACTTTTGTAACACTCTGTTGCCAGGCATGTACCACACATTCTCTTTTCATTCTCCTAGCAATCCTCTCATTCCAATTTTGGAGAAAGAACAAAGATAAATTAAGCCACTGGCCGAAGGTGACACAGTTGGTAAGTGGCATACTTGGGAGTTGCACCTTGGCAATCTGGTAACAAAGTCCATAATTTAAACTACCACAATAAAAAAAAAGTAAATTCACTTCCTCTAATAAGCATTTAATGAATTGTTCCCTATATTTGTCAACTGCAAAAACACCCAGAAAATGTTTATGAAATTCCAGAAAGTCCAGGAATTTTAAATATTTGTGAGGAATTTTTTTTTAATTCTTGCTATTTATTTATTTATGTATTTAGTTTGAGACAGAGTCTCATTTTGTCACCCTGGGTAGAATACCCCACTATGTTTACTTATTACCATAATACTTAAGTGAGTTTTTGGCAGGAACCATTGTAGTAACTGACTTGTCACCTATTTTGCATTTCTTATTTCTTCTAAGTGGAAGAACTTTGTTTGCTCTTCAGAAGTATCATGCAACTCGAACTAGCTAAATTGTTAAACAAATACCATTTCCTGATATTAAAGAAACGATTCAGGCTGGATGTGGTAGCTCATGCCTGTATTCCCACCATTCTAGGAAGTAGAGGTGGCTGGATTGCTTGAGCTTAGGAATTTGAGACCAGCCTGAGCAAGAGCCAGACCAGACCATGTCTCTAAAAATAGCAGGATGTTGTGATGAGTGCCTGTAGTCCCCGCAACTCAGGAAACTGAGGCAAAAGTATCACTTGAACCCAAGAGTTTGAGGTTGCTGTGAACTATAACACCACAGCAATCTACCCAAGGTGACAAAGTGAGACTCTGTCTCAAAAAAAAAAAAAAAAAAGAAAAAGAAAAATATCTAACTGGACAGTAGAACCTCCATAGTTGATCACCTCCCTACATTGACTACCTCCTTAAGTTGACTTAATTTTTATAGATCAGACATACACCGTATGTACAGCAGACCTAGTTCTCTATGTTGACTACCTCTGTGTATTGACCCGTTTCTTATAGTCCCATGAGTGGTCACTTTACCAAGATTCTAGTATATATTGGGTGAAATAAAGAAGACTTGAATAAAGGGAAAGACATTTTCTAAAGGGCTTGTTAAAAGATGGTTCAAGGCACCGTTTGTGAATGTGTTGATGTTTTACGCTACCAAGTCTTTGAACTAACAGCCAGATCATGAACTGAGGATAAATTTACTCCACTGAGTAAGCTATTAGGGTGGTCAACTCACCTTCCATACAGGAGGCTAACATGTCCTCTTTCCTTCTCAAATTGCAACACTGGTGACCAGCCACTAATTGTGTGAACTTTTTCCTAATAGACAATTGGGACTCTCTTGCCTATCTCATTAGACCTCTATTAGAGAGCATCATATTTGATCACTATAAAGTCAGAGTGGAGGGAGAGTTTATGAAGAGACATAAGAGGCAGAATCCAGGTAAAAGGAGTGAAGATTCTGGCAAGAAAAAGACACATATGCACCTTTGAGACTTTGAAGAGATTGTTTAATAAAGCAGCTGTTTGCAAAGGTGTCACCAGGTTTAAAGGAATCATTAATACCCCTAGGTCCTAGAGGTCTGCGGAACCAGAGAGGAAAGGCTGGCTGCAGAAGTCAAGACGTCTTCTAGGGTCACAGCAATTGTTAGAATCCTACTAAAGCAAGGAAGGAGTAGTAAAGAAATACTCTGGCCCTTTTCTCTTCCCCTCCTCCTTCTTCCTGCCCAACCATTGGCTGACCCCAGCAGAAGAGTCAGTTGTGGAGGTAAACTGTGCACAGTAGTGGTTGGGGAAAATAAGGTCCAAGAATTGGTTTAGGGGACAAGCAAAATAACTAGTATAAGAGAAAATAATCCAAATGATGCAAACCTGAATTAGGTCTTGTTAGTTGGGTTTGGGGTTCCAATCGATTATGTTTTCCTCATACTTGGGGAGGGGAGTATATCCTGAATAAGAGCCAGACTCTGTCTCTAAAACTAGCCAGGCAAAGTGGTGGGGGCCTGTAGTCGTAACTACTCAGGAGGCTGAAGCAAGAGGATCACTTGAGTCAAGAGTCTGAGGTTGCTGTGAGCTATGATTATTCTACTTTTCTTCCTTAAAGTCTTTTTCTAGAAGCATGCTGCACCATGTTTCCTCTTCCACTTGTCTAAGTTCTACTGTTCTTTCAAGGTTCAGCTCAGATCCTGCTTCCATCCTTAGATCTATCCTAGTGGCCCTTTCATTTATCATGCCCTTACCTTAATCCCATGACAATACCTTTTTGGTCATTTAACCTTTAGTCTTTTTATTATGTATCTTATTAGATATACATCCTGATCCTTAGGAAAGCATGAAGGATGAAGCTCAACATATAGTGCTGTGCTATAAATTTTTACCAAAGATGAGAAAAAATACCATGAAGATACCACTGACCTAAATATTAATGCTTGTGTTTGGTTTCACAGTGTAAAATTTCTTTGATAAGGTAAGCCAAATTTTCCTTTGCAGCAAAGTTATGGAACTTTTTTTTTTTTTTTGCTAATACAAAGATTTTATTAAGTGAAAAAATCTGCAGAATTGTTATCTTTCTTTTAAAACGATTTTATTCTTTCTAATCAGAACAAGCACAGATAAGCATAAAAGGACTAGGAGTAGACCAGGCCAGAATTGGCACATTCTTCTGGTCATAAATGACACCTCAGATCCAGATTCTATTGCAGTTTGTAAATAAATGGACTGATTGATTGATCGATCCATATAAAACATGCATACATAATATAGTCATGCTTCCATTAACTATTAAATAAACATTCTAGTTTATTATCCCTCAAAAGTAAGTATTGGAAACAAACAATACTAAATAGATTTTCAAAGTCAAAAATGCATAAAACAGAAAAGAATTTTGACAAGAAGTCATCATTGAACATTTGTTAGTGATTGAGGGAATGTGGAAGGCAAAGAAAGATTGATTTCTGTGAAGTAGTTTGCTTGAAGCCAGACTTGGAGAGAGGTAAGAGGTGAGTCAGATAGAACCTATAGAATGAATAATAAACCTACTTAAAAACTTAAATGGAAATAGGGGCTGTCATTAATGCAGAGTGTCAGGATGAATGGAATATAGTAGGAACCTATGAGTGTCTGAAACTACACTCGAGGAAATTTGCTTGGCAAAAGAGGAAGTGTTCATAGATAAAGAGAGCAGTGTATGAGCCTAGGAAGGAAAGTATTCCATACACATTATTTTGAAGCCTACTTTTTTAACCTAAAAAAAATATTGTAGGGATCCTTTTATAACAGCACACAGGCATCAACCTTGTTATTTTAAATTTTGAAGCATAATATGCTGTAGACTCTATAGTGTAGAATAAATGATCATTTATTATTGAACCAGTAAACATTGTTGACAGTTTTTCTATTGAAAACAATGCCAAAATAACTAATCTTGCACGTTCGTCTTCCACCTTCTGCGTCTTTTTGTTTTCCAAAGAATTTAGAAGTGGAATAATTGGGTCAAAGTTTATATGTATTTTTAATTGTCCTAGGTAGTATCAAATATCCCTTTGAGAAAGTTGTGAAAGTTTACTCTCCTGTATATTTTGCAACATTTGAGATGCTGAATATTCTTTAGTTCAGTGAAGAAATACTATATGCTAAGGGCTAATGCTTAGAATACATAAGTGAGAAATTAAAAAAAAAAAACTCCCACCTTATAGTTAATGGACAGGAAGGATAGGGGGAGGCAGAGATTAAACAAATTAATGGCTTAAATATATAAAATTTCAGGTAGAAAGAAACAAAAGCATGGATGGTAGATAGTGAAAGGATGTGAAGGTTGTTTTAGGCAGAATCAGTAGGGAGAGGTCTGCTCAGATAGATACTCTAAGAGATCTGAGACAGGGAGGCAGCAATGTGAACTGCATGGACCTCTAAAAGAACATTCCGGGTAGAGAGGCAAGCAGATGAGAAAGCATTTACAAGAAAGAACAAGACAGTTGTGGAGGCTGGAGAGAAGGACCTGGAAGAAAAGCAATGGAAAATGCCAGAAGAGAGGGAGGGAGCCGGGCCTAGAAAAGAGGGTGGAGTCAAGTCTGCAGGGTCTCAGAGATCACAATAAGTTCTTCCTATTTACTTTTTTTTTTTAATTAAATCATAGCTATGTACATTAATGCAATCATGGGGTACAATGTGCTGGTTTTATATACAATTTGAAATGTTTTCATCAAACTGGTTAACAGCTTTCACAGCATTTTCTTAGTTATTGTGTTAAGACTTTTATATTCTACACCTAATAAATTTCACATGTATCCTCTAAGATGCACAGTTGGTGTGGTCCCACCAATTACTTTCCCTCCACCTATCCTCCCCACTCGCCTCCCCTCCCTCTCTCCTTTTCCCTTCTTCTTGGGCTATAATTGGATTATAGCTTTCATAACAAAGCTATAAATCGATTTCATAGTAAAACTATGTATACTTTTTCTTCCATTCTTGAGAGACTTTGCTAAGAAGAATATGTTCCAGCTATATCCATGTAAACGTGTAAGAGGTAAAGTCTCCATTTCTCTTTAAGTCTGCATAATATTCCATAGTGTACATATACCACAACTTATTAATCCATTCGTGGGTCAATGGGGGTACTTGGGCTTCCCCATGACTTAGCAATTATGATTTGGGCTGCGATAAACATTCTGGTACATATATCTTTGTTATAATGTGATTTTTGGTCTTCTGGATATATACTTAGTAGAATTGTAGGATTGAATGGCAGGTCTATTTTTAGATCTCTGAGTGTTCTCCAAACATCTTTCCAAAAGGAAGGTATTAGTTTCCATTCCCACCAGCAGTGTAGAAGTGTTCTCTTTTCTCCACATCCATACCAACATCTCTGGTTTTGGGATTTTTTTGATGTGGGCTAATCTTACTGGAGTTAGATGATACCTCAAAGCGGTTTTGATTTGCATTTCTCTGATGATTAAGGATGATGAGCATTTTTTCAAGTGTCTGTAGGCTGTGCACCTGTCTTCTTCAGAGAAGTTTCTCTTCAAGTCCTTTGTCCACCCTGAGATGGGTTCACTTATTCTTTTCTTGCTCATATGTTTGAGTTCTCTGTGGGTTCTGGTTATTAAACCTTTGTCAGAGGCATAACCTGCAAATATATTCTCCCATTCTGAGGGCTGTCTGCTTGCTTTACTTACTGTGTTCTTTGCTGTGCAGAAGCTTTTTAGTTTGATCAGGTCCCGGCAGTGTATTTTTGATGCTGCTTCAATTGCCTGGTGGGTCCTCCTCATAAAATATTCGCCCAGGTCGATTTCCTTAAGAGTTTTCCCTGCACTTTCTTCTAGTATTTTTATAGTTTCTTGTCTTAAGTTTGAATCTTTGATCTAGTGAGAGTCTATCTTAGTTAATGGTGAAAGGTGTGGGTCCAGTTTCAGTCTTCTATAGGTCACCAGCCAGTTCACCCAGCACCATTTTTTAAATAGGGAATCTTTTCCCCCACTGAATGTTTTGAATTGGCTTGTCAAAGATCAAATAATGGTAAGTAGCTGGGTTCATCTCTTGGTTCTCTATTCTCTTCCATACATCTACCTCTCCGTTTTTGTGCCAGTACCATGCGGCTTTGATCACTATTGATTTATGGTATAGTCTGAGGTCTAGTAGTGTAATTTTTCCTGCTTTGTTTTTATTTCTGAGTAATGTCTTGGCTATTCAAGGTTTTTTTCTGATTCCACATAAAACGAAGTATTATTTTTTTGAGATCTTTAAAGCATGACAGTGGTGCTTTAATAGGGATTGCATAAAAATTGTATATTGCTTTGGGTAGTATGGACATTTTAACAATGGTGATTCTTCCCAGCATGAGCATACTATGTTTTTCCATTTGTTAATATCTTCGGCTGTTTCTTTTCTTAGAGTTCCATAGTTCTCTTTATAGAGAACTTTTACTTCCTTTGTCAGGTAAACTCCCAAATGTTTCATCTTCTTTGGTACTACTATGAAAGGAATAGAGTCCTTGATTGTTTTTTCAACTTGACTGTTGTTGGTATATATAAAGGCTACAGATTAATGAGTATTGATTTTGTAACCTGAGACGCTGCTGTATTCCTTGATCACTTCTAAGAGTTTTGCAGTAGAATCTGTGAAGAGTGAAAGTTTGATCTCTTCTGACCCTATGTGGAATACTCTTGATCACCTTTTCTTGCCTAATTGTGATGGCTAAGACTTCCATTACAATGTTAAAAAGCAGTGGAGACAATGGGCAATCTTGCTTGGTTCCTGATCTAAGTGGAAATGATTTCAATTTAACTCCATTCAATACGATATTGGCTGTGGGTTTGCTGTAGATGGCCTCTATCAGTTTAAGAAATGTCCCTTCTATACCAATTTTGTTAAGTGTTCGGATCATGAATGGATGCTAGATGTTATCAAAAGCTTTTTCTGCATCAATTGAGAGAATCATATGGTCTTTGTTTTTTAATTTGTTTATGTTATGAATTATATTTATAGATTTACATATGTTAAACCAGCCTTGAGACCCTGGCATAAAACCCACTTGGTTCAGGTGTATAATTTGTTTGATGTGTTCCTGGATTCTGTTTGTTAGGATCTTGCTAAATATTTCTGCATCAATATTCATTAGTGATATTAGTCTATAATTTTCTTTTCTTGTTGGGTCTCTTCCTGGTTTAGGAATCAAGGTGATGTTTGCTTCATAGAATGTGTTGGGTAATATTCTTTCTTTTTCTGTATTTTGGAAAAGGTTGAGTAATATAGGAACTAGTTCCTCTTTAAAGGTTTGGTAGAATTCTGATATGAAGCCATCTGGTGTTGGGCTTTTCTTTTTAGGGAGATTTTGTATAGTTATGCTATTTCAGAACTTGATATAGGCCTGTTCAACCTTTCCACTTCATTCTGGCTAAGTCTTGGAAGGTAGTATGCTTCCAAGTATTGGTCACTTTCCTTCAGATTTTCATATTTCTGAGAATAAAGTTTCTTGTAATATTCATTAAGGATTTTTTGAATTTCTGAGGAGTCTGTTGTTATTTCGTTATTACCATTTCTGATTGATGAAATTAGAGATTTTACTCCTTTTTTCCTGGTTAGGTTAGCCAAAGGTTTATCTATTTTATTGAACTTTTCAAAAAACCAACTTATTGATTTATTGATCTGTTGTATAATTCTTTCGTTTTCAATTTCATTGAATTCTGCTCTAATTTTGGTTATTTCTTGTCTTCTGCTGGGTTTGGGATTGGAATGTTCTTCCTTTTCCAGTTGCTTGAGATGTCCCATTAAGTTCTTATCTTCCTCTTTTTCCGTTCTCTTGAGGAAGGCTTGCAGTGCTATAAATTTCCATCTTACGTCTGCCTTTGCGGTATCCCAGAAGTTCTGATAATTCGTGTCTTCATTATTGTTTTGTTCCAAAAAATTTGGTAATTTCCTTCTTAATCTTGTCTATGACACACCTATCATTCAGCATAAGGTTATTTAGCTTCCATGTTTTTGTATGAGTATGCAGATTCCTGTTGTTAACTGAGTTCAACTTTTATTCCATGATGGTCCAAGAAGATGCAAGGAATAATTTCTATTCTTTTAAATTTGCTGAGGTTAGACTTGTGAGCTAAGATGTGATAGATTTTGAAGTATGTTCTGTGGGCTGATGAGAAGAATGTGTATTCAGTTTTGTTAGGATGAAATGTTCTGTAGATGTCTGTTAAATCCAAATGTTGAATGGTTAAGTGTAAATCTAAAATGTCTTTGCTTAGTTTCTTACTGGAAGATCTATCCAAGACTTTCAAAGGAATCACTTCTTTTTTTCTAATGAATTTAGAAGTACTACATGCTAATTGTAAAACTTCAAATAACATAAAAGTACTCAAAGGACAAAGTAAAATTCTTTTCCTTGTTCCCTCAGTCATTTTTAGCCAACTCTTAATTGTTTGGTGAATTCTATTTCCATGTATATCAACATGAACATGTATGGATAATATCATATTATTTAAATTTCTCTATGATCCATTCTTTTCAAGTTACCATATATCCTGAACATCAGTGTCAATATAGGTTTTTATCCTAATAGAGACGAGGTTCTACTTTATTGCCCTCACCTGGAGTGTAGTGGTGTCATCATAGTTCAAACTCTTGGGCTCAAGTAATCCTCCTGCGTATGACATCATACCCACCTAATTTTTGTGTATTCTTTGTAGAGATGGAATCTTGCTATATTGCCCAAGCTAGTCTTGAACTCCTGGTCTCAAGTAATCCTCCCCACTTTGCCTCCCAAAGTACTGGCATGAGCCACCAGGCCTGGCATCAGTACACACTTTTTTTTTTTTTAGAGACAGAGTCTCACTTTGTCACCCTCTGTAGAGTGCTATGGTGTCATAGGTCACAGCAACCTCCAGCTCTTGGGCTTAGGCGATTCTCTTGCCTCAGCCTTCAGAGTAGCTGGGACTGCAGGTACCCATCACAACACCCGGCTATTTGTTTGTTGCAGTTTGGCCAAGGCCAGGTTTGAACCCGCCACACTCGATATATGAGGCTGGCACCATACTCACTGAGCTACAGGCGCCACCCATCAGTAGACACTTTTAATGACCTCATAATATTCAACTATTTGGATGTATATTTATTAAACTAGTTTTCCATAAATCACCTCTGATGTTTTTCTGAGTATAAATAGTAATGCAATGACTATCTTTATAAACATGTCTTTATATGCTGTCTGATTTATTACTTAGGTCATCCTTTATATGATTGAAATTTTTGGATCAGTTTTGCTTATAAAAACCTTTTCTTCTATGACAATTACTAAACATTTTTTTTCTTTTGTCAAATTGCTACAAACTGTACATGGTATTGGGAGGGCTTACACCTTTGGGCAAAATTGGAGTACACATATTTTTATTCATTTCTGCTAAGTACAACTAACAATTTTGGATACCACATATAAGATACAAACCTAAAAAGACTCTACAATGTGGAGAGAAGAAGGCAGACTGGCTAGGGACCTTGGGACCCAGGAAAGGACATGATAGTGACTTTACTGGGTATTATTTTTATCTCAGATATCCCAGACTTGGCACTAAAGAAGGAGGAAGCCAGAATGTTTTATCTGCACACCGAAAAATAAACAAATAAATACCTTAACAAAAGCCAGCTCTCTGTAGCTAAAGGGCCAAGAAAGGGGCAGCCTAGCAAAACAGAAAACATGTAGACTGAATGCTCTATACTGGCTAAGTACCACAGAAAATACTGTGGTTCTGCCCATAACTACACCAGCAAAGAGAACCAAGATTCCACCATCATTGAACTGTAATAAGGCACCTCAATTCCCAACCCTCATTAGGATGGTGTTGAAAATGTCTGAGTAGGGACTCAGGCCTTTCTTTTCCTAAAAGCACTAACAATGTCAGTGTCAGGCCTATGTTAGGTCCATGTTGGACCACATGGGAGCCTGTACTTCTACCCTTATGCAGCAGTAAAAGAGCACCATATTGGACAGTGAGAACTTTGACCACTGCCTGGCATTAACAAGGCTACCCCCCCACCATGCTGGCAGTGGACACCATTGGGGGAAGAATAACAAGGCATAACTCTACTTCTTAGCCAGGGCTTGTCGTTAGAGTCCTCTGGTAGAGTCACAACTTCCATTTCCACCCAACAATAATGAAGAGCTCCCTCTCCCAAATTTCAAATGTCAGTGGATACTAAGCAAGAGACCAGGCCTTCTACCCCACAGGTAGCACCCTTTTTTTTTTTTTTTTTGAGAAAGAGTCTCACTATGTCACCCTCAGTAGAATGCCATGGCGTTACAGCTCACAGCAACTTCAAACTCTTGGACTTAAGTGATTCTCTTGCTTCAGCCTCCTAAGTAGCTGGGACTAGACACCCACCACAATGCCTGGTTATTTTTTGTTGTAGTTGTCATTGTTGTTTGACAGGCCCAGGTTGGATTCGAACCTGCTAGCTTTGGTGTATGTGGCTCGTGCTCTAGCTGCTGAGCCATAAGCGCTGATCCAAGGCAGCACACTTTTTCCTGCTTTAGGAGTATCAGAAAAAGGATGCTAAATTATTTAATCTAATACTATCCAGAGTTTCTTACTACCCAGAATGTCAGGTTTTAATCAGAAATCATTCATCAAACCAAGAACCAGGAAGATCTCAAACTAAATGAAAAAAAGAAAATAATCAATAGATCCCAACACCAGGATGACAGGCATAGTATAATTATCTGATAAAGAACTTAAAACACCCATCTTAAAAATTTTCACCGCACAATTACAAACACACTTGAAACAAATGAAAAAGTAGAAATTCTCAGCAAATAAATGGAAGATATTACATAAAGAAAAACTAAAGGGAAATATTACAAATGAGAAATATAGGCTGCATATGGTGGCTCACACCCTGTAATCCTAGCACTCTGGAAAGCCAAAGTGGGAGGATTGCTCGAGCTCAGCAGTTCAAGACCAACCTGAGCAAGAATGAGACTCAGTCTCTACTAAAAAAATTAAAAATTGGCTCGGCGCCCATAGCTCAGTGGTTAGGGTGCCAGCCACATATACCAGGGCTGGCAGGTTCAAATCCTGCCCAAGCCTGCTAAACAACGACAGCTACAATAACAACAAAAATAGCTGGGCATTGTGGTGGACACCTGTAGTCCCAACTACTTGGGAGGATGAGGCAAGAGAATAATTTAAGCCCAAGAGTTTGAGGTTGCTGTGAGATGTGATGCCGTAGTACTCTATCAAGGGCGACATAGTGAGACTGTGTCTCAAAAAAAAAAAAAAAAAAAAAAAATGAAAAGAAAAACCATCTATTTGGGAGGCTGAGGCTAGAGGATCACTTGAGCCCAAGAGACTGAGGTTGCTGTGAACTATGATGCCATAGTACTCTACTACCCAGGATGACAGAGTCAGACTCAGTCTTAAAAAAAAAAAGGAAAAGAAATGAAAAGTATGGTATCCAAAATTTAAAACTTAGTGGGGCTCGGCACCCATAGCATAATGGTTACGGCTCCAGCCACATACACCAAGGGTGGCAGGTTCAAAACTGGCCTGGGCCAGCTAAACAATGACAACTGCAACAAAAATAGTGGGGTGTTGTGGCAAGCACCTGTAGTCTCTGCTACTTGGGAGCCTGAAGCAAGAGAATTGCTTAAGTCCAAGAGTTTGAGGTTGCCACAGCACTCTACTGAGGGCAACATAATGAGACTCTGTCTCCAAAAAAAAATAATAATAATAATAAAAATAATAATAAAATAAAAACTTAGTGGACGGACTCAACAACAGAAGGAAAGAGACAGAGGATATAATCAGTAAACTGGAAGATACAGCAATATGAATTACTGAATCTGCTTAACAAAACCCAACAAGAAACAAGTAGAGTTTTGGGGATATGCAGGTCTATAACACAATGTCTAACATTCATATCATCAGAGTCTTAAAAGGAGAGAAGAAAGAGGGCATGGTTGAAAAACCATTCATGGAAATAGTGGCTGAAGACCTCCCAAATTTGCCAAAAGACATGAACCTACAGATTCAGGAAGCTTAATGAGCTACGAGCAGCATAAACCTGCAGATATCATCTGTACATATCATAATCAAACTGTTGAAAGCTAAAGACAAAATCTTGAAAGCAGTGAGAAAAAAAAGAGCCTTACACATAAAAGAAAGCAGTTCAGGCCAGGCATGGTGGCTCACACTTTGGGAGACCAATGTGAGAGGATCATTTAAGGCCGGGAGTTCAAGATCAGCCTAGGCAACACAGCAAAACCCCATCCCTACAAAAATTTAAAAAGTTAGCCAGGCACAGTGGTATATGCCTGTAACCCCAGCTACAGTGAGCTATGAAAAATAAAAAATATTCTCTTAAAAATAAAAAAAAAAAAATTTTAAAGGAGGAAAAAATACAGTTGAAAGGAGAGAGGATTTCTCATCAGAAATGACTGAGGCCTGATGGAAGGGAGGTAACATTTTTCAAGTGGTAAAAGTAAAGAACAGTCAAGCCCGAATACTATATACAGTGAAAATATCCTTCCAGCATTTTAAGATGAAGGAAATACAACAGATTTGCCACCAGTAGACTTACTCCAAAAGACTGGCTAAAACAAGTTCTCTACACAGAAATAATTACCCATATTGTGAAAGAAATATCACAATTTAGACTTGTTCTAGAACTGTCAAGACTGAGACACCATCTGTTATGGTTTGAATGTGTCTCTACACATTCATATGTTGGAAACGTAATTCTCAATGCAATAGTGTTAAGAGGTAGAAACTTTCAAAGTTACTGTGGGAGTGGGTTCCTGATAAAGAATTAATTTGGCCCCCTTCATCCCTCTTCCTCTCATTCTCACTCTTTTTTTCCTTCTACCTTCCACCATGGGATGGCTCAGTAAGAAGGCCCCACAAGATGCCAGAACCATGCCTTTGGACTCCCCAGCCATCAGCACCATGAACCAAATAAATTCCTATGCATTGTAAACTACTCAGTCTCGGATGCTCTATTATATACATAACAGAAAACAGACAGGCACACTCCAATAGAAATATAGAGATGCAGCTAAATTTACAAATAATGGGCTGAGGAATTTGGAGCATTAGATACAAATCTGAGAATTGTAGACATTTAATATTTGATGATATTTGGCACCATGAGATGACAGAGAAGGTGAAAGGGGTCAGTCCAAATCCTAAGGGATGCTAACATTTTAAATATCTTGTTCAGCCATAGTATAGTACGCTATATAAATTATAACTTGTTAAGGCTGTTAAAAAAAAAAAAAAACAGGAAAGGAAAATTCTATGTTTTAAACATGTCGTTTTCCATACATTATTGTTTGATTTCAGTGCCATTACCAGTTTTTCTTGTTTTCAAAGATTGACAGAATTTTTCTAAAGTTTATATGGCAAAAACATCTGAGAAGATCCAGGAAACTTAAAAATTCTAGAAGAGTGACAGCAATGAAGAGATGGAGAAGAAGTGATTTACTCACCTCCATCATAGTCATATGGGCCATGGTATGGCAGTACTGGGCCATGGTATGGCAGACAGATCAGTGTAACAAAATACTTATGGTCAGTACGTATGGAAAAAGGCATTTCACATGTATTATAAGAGAAGATATATTGGTACTGATGACTAGCCAAATGGAAAAAAAAAGCTGGAGATTCTCTTACTGTTTAAACTGAAGTAAATTACAGATGGATTGAATACATTTAAATGTAGAAATTGAAAATATAAATATTCCAGGTTAAAAATAGAAGAATTTTAAAATAATCTTATAGAAGAGAAGTCTTTTGTAATCAGGGCATAAAACTCATAAAAGAAGAGAGTGGTAAAATATTTTCTAAAAATGTATTAAGAATTTTTTTTAAAAGGAGCAAGGGATTTTAAATTTCAATTTTCTGGAAGACAGTTTAGCATTATTTATTAAAATTTAAAATGTTTTGCCTATTCAACAATCCACATCTACAAGTTTATATCTGAATGTACAATATTAATCATACTGTATATATATAAATAATTTCCAGTATAGAATTGTTCATATTAGCAAAAATAGGGAAATAACAAGTGCATATCAGTCAGTAAACTATGGCAAATTACAGCGTATATTCATGATCAGCAGTACAGGCAGCCATGAGAATGAGATCAGTATGTGCTGACAGTAAACAGATCTCCAAAATAGGTTTGTTAGGGAGGAAGACAGGAAGTAGGGATATACATACATATATGTATATATAATCCCCTCTGGATTTTCAATTTGTATGCTGTGTATATCTCACTCCATATATTTACACATACACAGCATGTATTTTACGTATATGTGTATGTATAATGCTTAAAATTTGTTCTGATATGAAACACCAGACACTCTTAGCCTTGTTTGAGAGAATTAGGTGGGTAGAGACCTGCAACCGGAGACAAATCTTCCTTTTTTAGCCTTCCTCTACCATTCGAATTTTTCTAACCTTGTAGGTTTTGTTTTAATGTTAGCAGGTTACTTGAGCTGTAGAATAATTCACCGTTATTTTTCTTTCTTCTTAAAAATTAATGATATTAGTATTCATTTAAGAAAAATTAACCAGCTCAGCGCCTGTGGCTCAAGGGACTAAGGCACTAGCCATGTACACCTGAACTGGCGGGTTCGAATCCAGCCAGGGCTGGCCAAACAACAATGATGGCTGCAACGAAAAAAAGAAAATGGCCAGGCGTTGTGGCAGGGACCTGTAGTCCCAGCTACTTGGTAAGCAGAGGCAAGAGATTCGCTTGAGCCCAGGAATTGGAGATTACTGTGAACTGTGATGCCACAGCACTCTATCCAGGGTGACAGCTTGAGGCTCTGTCTAAAAAAAAAAAAAAGAAAGAAAAATTAACCATCCACATCACTACACTTTCTTATTTATTCTGTTCATTCTAGGTTTCCAAGATAACCAGTCAGAAGTTAGATCCTGTCTTCTGGCTATATTATTTATAGAGCTTTTTGACCATATAGTTGGTTTACTTCAATGAAATTGCTCCTGTGGTAGCTAAAGATGCCAGATCAAGTATCTGGTTACACAGGAATTTGATGTATAGTTATTAGAGTTTCATGGTTTTCAATGGATTGTCCTTTAATTTTATTTTTAGCATATTAAATCTGAAAGTAGAGTAATGGGGGAGAGACTGATTAACTTTTACAATTTATGAAGAAATCAAATTTTTGTTGAATAACTGTGTTGATCTGTTGAGTATTGTAAATTACCTTTCTTTACTTCCTTAGAAACTTACAGGTATCCAAAAATGATTGAGATAGAGCAGGCTGAGGCCCAGCTCTCTGAGTTAGACCTGCTAGCCAGCATGTTCCCTGGAGAAAATGAGCTCGTAGTGAACGACCAGCTGGCTTTAGCAGAACTGAAAGCTTGCATTGAAAAGAGAACAATGGAGGGACGATCTTCACACGTTTACTTTACTATCAATATGAACCTGGACCTATCTAAGGGAGCAATGGTAACTCAATTTTGTTTTAGGAAAAACTGAAACATGACAAGGTTTAAAACAGCACTTAGGGTGATTGCCTTCTTTTTTTTTTTTTTAATCAGGTGATGTTTTCTCTGGCCTGTATTCTTCCCTTTAAATACCCTGCAATTCTGCCTGAAATTACTGTCAGGTAAGTTACAGAAACTCTTTCCAACTTTAGAAGTCAAAATTAATCTGAGAGTAAAAGTAATTCTGAATTTTTTCTCTTCCAGGCAAATTGATTTAATTTTTCCTCATATCTTTTCTCTCAGATCCGTATTATTAAGTAGATCCCAGCAGACTCAGTTGAACACAGACTTGAGCACATACCTGCAAAAGAATTGTCTTGGAGATGTGTGCATACTGAATGCCACAGAGTGGGTTAGAGAACATGCCTCTGGCTATGTCAGCAAAGATATCTCATCTCCCTCCATCACAGTAAGCACAATCCAGGCAGTCGATCTCATCCTCACAAGACTGTGGATCTACAGCCATCATATCTACAACAAATGCAAAAGAAAGAATATTTTAGAGTGGGCAAAGGAGCTTTCCCTGTCTGGGTTTAGCATGCCTGGGAAGCCTGGTGTTGTTTGTGTGGAAGGCCCACAAAGTGCCTGTGAAGAATTCTGGTCAAGGTTTGCTTTTACATATTTTATATGTCATGTCAATAATTTCAGTATTAAACAAGTTACAGTAATATGCTACACAGCAATGTTTCATTCAGCAATAGACCATATATATGGTGGTCCCAGAAGCTTATAATGGAGCATATGTAGGAACCTGATGCATGCCTCTTGATATTGGCATGGCAGATCAAGTAGGGCAAGTGATTGATATTCAGTAATGGTGCTGGGGCGTTTGATTTTCCATGTGAAAAAATACACATAAATAAAAAGATACTATCTAGATTTGTGTAAGTATGTTCTATGATGTTCACATAATGACAAAAGATGCATTTCTAAATGATGAGCCTAAAGATGCATTTCTCTGAATGCATTGGTAGTCAGTACATGACTATCTTAGAGATGTGGAAGTAAGCATGTTCCAGGAGTTGTATCTTCACAGGGATTCAGTCTCAAGTCAGTAGATAAGGCAAAAATCACATATAGTCAGCATTCCTCCCTTGTCTGACATAGTGCACATAGGATGCATTCTGTAAATATCTGTTCAACGAATTGAGCTCTTGCTCAAGACACCATGATCTACTTCCATGGATCTGATTCTTCCCTCATGTTAGTGACACCATAAACTGTACACCCTGTGAAACAAGGGGCTTTCCAGAAGCATTAGAATTGCTGCTAGCCTTCTTATTTGTCTACTGATATCCTATATGAGTTTCTAAGGCCCTTTAGTAGTTTGAAATTCACCAATTTTCCACATTTCTAAAATACTGATATGAATCATTAATAATCTTAACAAATGATTCTGGGGATGGGGTTATGACCAGAATCACATTTTATTAAGATAATAAATACCTGTAAGATAAAAGTAGACTTCATTACTTCAAGGAAGAGGCATTGACAAATCTGTTTTATAACTTCTTTCAGTGCTCTGGAATGTCTAACACATTTTGATAATTTTTGCTGTGAAAATTTCTTTTCAGACTCAGAAAATTAAACTGGAAGAGAATTTTAATTCGCCATCGAGAAGACATTCCTTTTGATGGTACAAATGATGAAATGGAAAAGCAAAGGAAATTTTCTATTTTTGAAGAAAAGGTGTTCAGTGTTAGTGGAGCCAGAGGAAACCACATGGATTTTGGTCAGCTCTATCAGTACTTAAGTGCCAAAGGATGTGGGGATGTTTTCCAGATGTTCTTTGGTGTGGAAGGACAATGAACTGAAGAGGAGTTGAAAGTACTTTGTCACTGTTGGCTTTTTCATTTTTATTTATTTTTCTCCCACTTATTCTTGAAAGAATAATTTTATTTTAGCTCAATTATAGAATGCTGAGGGGAGGGAACTAGTATAGCTGGAATGCATCTGTTAAAAATATGTCATGACTAAAAGCAGAATTGAGTTTCAAATTTTAATCTTAAAATTGTTGATAGAAATGTCTTGACAATATAAACTATCCATTTGAAAGAGAAATCAAATTATCTGTAAAGGTAATATTGGCAGTCCAGCTTGCCAGCCATTCCCAACCCCTTCCTCCCTTCCCTGTCTCCACTACACAACCAACCTGGTAAAGCTAATTGCTTACCTTTTTAGCCTCTTCTGATGCTCAGGTGGCCTCAGGATGACTGGGAAAACTTTTGCTTCCTGATTAAAGTGACAGGTGGAGTTAGGTCATTTCTTCCCCTTTCTCTGCCATAAACACTGAAATGATGGCTAGGGCTGGAGTGGTCCTTTCTCTCTCTCTAGACTTCTCACTCAAGTTCTCACTCTGCTGCCCTGAGTAGAGTTCCATGGTGTTACCGTAGATCACAGCAACTTCAAACTCTTGGGCTCAAGAGCTCCTCTTCCCTCAGACTCCCAAGTAGCAGGGACCATAGGTGCCTGCCACAATACCCACCTAGTTTTTCTGTTTAGTAGAGATGGAGTCTCACTCTTGCTCAGGCTGGTCACCAACTCCCCAGCTCAGTCTCCCAGCATGTTAGGATTACAGGTGAGAGCCACCTTTCCTGGCCCTGGAGTAGTCCACTCAACTACAAGCAAGGAGGGAAGGGCCAAGAGAACCAGAAATGCCAGTCCTCACATTGTGGAGCTGCTGGTTCAATGTCAGCCCCTGCCCATCTCTAGAGGTATTATGAAATAAAGTCAGTTTTGTTTAATTAGTAGTTGGAAGCTAGTTTATGAAATAGAAAGCTTTAGTTTTTCATTGACCATTTGATGTACAAATAGGCAAAGTTGTTCCTTAAATAGAGTTTGCAATTTGTCTCTACTTTTATATGCTTATCTTCTGCCCCTGCTCTTTGGGCTTGCATCACAGGGGGCTGAAGCATGAGTGGAGCGCATACATCTTTAATAGGTCTCAACAATGCATCAAACTGGTATTATGGAGAATTTGCTTTTGGGAAATTATATTTAGGCAAACTTTTCATTCTGGCTTCCTATAAATTTATTCTTAGAAAACTGACCTAGAGTCAAATAAACTAGTTTTTAAGGTCCTCCATGAATCAGTTCCCAAAGCATTCATTAAATATTTACTAATTGCTAGTACTCAGGTTGGTACCATGTGTTGGATATTTTTTAAAGAGTCAGACTCTTTAAGAAGCTTGGAATGTAGTTGGGGTGAGAATTTAGTAAAAAGTTAGATGCAAACTATGCCCATATCTAAGTGACTCATAAGTCAAATATAGTATATATTAAATAATACAACGTAGAAGTCAGAGGAAATAAAAATATAATAAGACAATACAATAATTTTTTTTTTTTTGAGACAGCGTCACCCGGGATAGAGTGCCATGTCATCATAGCTCACAATAACCTCTAATTCTTGGGCTCAAGCAATCCTCTTGCCTCAGTTTTTCTATTTTTAGTAGAGACAGGATCTCACTTTTTGCTCAGGCAATCCACCCACCTCAGCCTCCGAGAGTGCTAGGATTACAGGCATGAGCCACTGTGCCAGGCCAATATAATAAATCTTAAGTAAAAGGCAGATAAACACAAATGAGAATCAGAATGGCATATAAAGTGCAGTGCTTGTACTGGACATAAATCTTAGTGCCTCAGATTTCTTCCCTAATGCCCACCTCCCATTCACCTTGGCAATTGCCCTAGAAATCCCAGTTCTTCCCTACTCACCAGACTGCCAGGTAGACTGTGGGTGTAAGGTTTCTAACTCCTCCAGCCACTGCCAGACTTGGATGAAATACTCTATAGAGCATGGCATCTGACATTCCTAGAGAGCACCAAAGGTGGCAAATGATCCATATATTACTTTTAGCAGAACTAAACTGCTAAAACATTGTCAGTCTTTGTATAGTACCTTAAAAACTTTGCTATATATAAGCCTATGGACCTCAATGTAATAAAGAATGCAATCAAGTCAGTTTATAAAAATTGTTTTTGAGACAGAATCTCAGTATGTTGCCCTTGGTAGAATGCTGTGGAATTGAACTGTGCAGTAGACGCTCACAGCAAACTCCAACTCCTGGGCTCAAGTGGCTAGTTTTTAGAGACAGGTCCTCTTGCTCAGGCTGGTCTGGAACTCCTGCCCTCCACCAATCCACCCGTCTCGGCCTCCCAGAGTGCTAGGATTATAGGCTTGAGCCTCAGCTTTATAAATTTTCCTGGCCCAGCTTTATAAATTTTCTTCCTTGAGTTAGACCTGTCAAATTTAGACATTTATGGGTATTAAGCCATGGAAAGCAAGAGAAATCCAGATTTTCAAACCTCATGATTAGTGAATTCCTTTGAAAATGGATAAAGTATAGTTAAATGTTGTGGTCTTAGCAATATGGCTAATTTTATTCATTTTTATTTTTTTAACCACTACACTAACAAGGAGCAATACATTTACTTGATATGTAAAAATCATTTAAATACAAAATTTAATTTTGTTCAGTATGATTGCATGTGTACTTATTCCACTATGACAGTTTGTCAATCTATTGATCCGATATATATTTTGAATTGGAATCCATCCATAAGGAAATAATGATAAATCCTGAGAAGAAATAATCTCCACTCAAATTATGTTTATATTTTCTAAAGAAAACAAGTGTGTGCAGGAAACACTGGCTATATGCCAATTTTTATTTGTAAAAGAAATTGCTATACATATACTAGTATTAAGCTACAAAACAAAACCAAAAAACATTCAATAAAGTTATATCCACAAAATTAAACTAGTTGAACTTGAATCAAAGCCAGTCTTATGATCTGCACATTAATTTGATAAATGTAACTTCATTAAAAAATTATTGTGAACTAATTATTTTTCACCATTTAAAAACCATTGCATAGCCTGTTTTTTACTGAAAGATGTTTATCAGGAAAATCCAACGAAATAAATAATCACTGGTGAAATGCCATACAAGAATCTGCAAGGCAGCTAAGAATTAATGGCATTTGAAGGCAAGTGCAGATGTTACCTCCCCGCCCCCAGCTACGATTACAATTACTGAGAACAAACTGAATGCATAAAATGCAGCAAAGGGGAATCACTAGTCTTCTACTTGAGTACAGTCTGTCAATCTGACCCCAGCGGGAGTTGGGATGTAGATCTTACTATCCTAGGCCATCCCCCGGAAATGTCAAAGTAGGACTTCTGAGAGGCGCAGGGCTGGGCGAGAGAAGATTCCGACTCTTCACAGAAGCCTGTTCCAGGATACCTGTGGACACCTTACTGCTGCGCGACACCAAGGCACTTTGGCGCTGCGACCTCCAGCCAGGCCTTCTCTTGTCGCCCCTGCAGCTCCTGAGCATTGCTGCTCCCCACGTGCAATGTCCCAAAGGTAGACACTTGCGACGCTTTGAGCTTTCCCGCACCTATCCGGCGTGCCCCAGAAGTACTAACTCGTGGAGGGCCAGGGTGTTGTGAGCGCGGTGGCCGTGGGTAGGTCGCATTAACGCAGCCGCCAGCTCTGCGTTTCGGGTCTGGCAAAATCTGTCCTCAGGCATGAGTCCTCTGATGCGGACTTGGCCTCCGAGTGGGCATCGCGCGGTGCCAAGTGCAGCCTTGGTACCCAAATATTTGGGGGTTTTCTTGTTTTGTTTTGTTTTGTTTTTGACCCGAGTCATCGTTTGGAAAAAGAGGTATCTATCCACATTCTCTTAGGATTTTCCACCTGTTGCTGCAGTGGGTACATTAGAGCAATGATGCTCCCTGGGACCCCGGTGGTCCAGGGTGTCTCCAGATTTTAATCAAGGAATTACTGAAATAGACGTTTACGCTTTTGGGATTTCAAATATTGTAAATGTACTCTCCACTTCCCCCAATAAATCATATAGACTTAAGGAAATATATATAGAATATATTTTCATTAGAAAAGATGGTTATTATAGGAAATTTAGAAATAGCTGGATTTTAAAATCACCCATAATCCCATGTCCAAGAAGTCAATATTAAATTTTGACTTTACATTTAATTTGCTAGTACCTTTTGAATATATGTTTATTCGGCTTTTTCTTTTCTTTTCTTTTAACAAATCATACTATACATGTTCCTTTTATCTTCTTTCTTTCATTAAACTATAGTTTATAAACATTTCCGGGACATTAAATAATTTTCTATGGGGGCAGTGGCTCATAGCTGTAATCCTAACACTCTGGGAGGCCAAGGCAAGTACATTGCCTGAGAAAACTGAGACCACTTTCTACTAAAAATGGAAAAACTAGCTGGAGTTGTGGTGGGTGCTATGTTCCCAGCTTCTTGGGAGGATGAGACAAGAGGATCGTTTGAACCCAAGAGTTTGAGGTTGCTATGAGCTATGATGTCATCCCACTCAACTCCAGTGTGACTGAGACTGTCTTAAATAAATAAATAAATAAAATTAATAAATAATTTAAGTGACATTTTAAAGACTGCATTGTATTCGACTGAATGAGTATCCTGTAATTGACTTCAGCAAGTCACTGTTTTGGTCAGGAGGTTATTCAAAGTTTGGAGAAGGACCTTGAAAAGCTCACTTTAGGCCTATTTTATTTTTATTTTTATTTATTTATTTATTTTGAGACAGAGCCTCAAGCTGTCGCCCTGGGTAGAGTGTCGTGGCATTACAGCTCACAGCAACCTCCAATTCCTGGGCTCAAGCGAGTCTCCTGCTTCTGTCTCCCAAGTAGCTGGGACTACAGGCGCCCGCCACAAAGCCCGGCTATTTTTGTTTGGGTTGCAGCCGTCATTGTTGGTTGGCGGGCCCAGGCTGGATTCGAACCCGCCTGCTCAGGTTTACATGGCTGGCGCCTTAGCCCACTGAGCCACAGGCACTGAGCCTCACTTGAGGCCTATTTAGGCCTATGCAGAGAGAGGGCGATGTATGGCTGTTGCTTGTCCTCTGGAGCTGGAAAAAGGGATCCCACGGTGTTGAGACTCAAACTTAATGAGGGGAGGCACCATTGTCTATTTTAAGATCTCCTGGGAGGGGCCCCAGGGAGGTAAGACTCACACCTCTGAGGAGGGCATCAGCTGGCTGCTGCTTATACCTCTGAGGAGTGCAATAAGGCTGATTTTGTGACTGTTGGGAAAAAAGACGAACAATAAATCCAACTGTGGCTAAAGGAATTGCTCCTGCTGGGGTAAAAGGCTCCTGCTAGGGTAAAAGGCTTCTGCTGGGATGATGCAGAATGGAGTTAAGTCCCTTCTTCCTTCTGCCACCATTTCCCTCTAGTTCTCTTTGGTGATGGAAGCAACCTGAATGAGACAGTATGAGACAACTATATCATGGAATTGAGTATTAAAAGGTGACTATGTGGACAAAAGAGATGGTAACCAACACACATGTGCTTATGTTTCTCTAGTGTGATTCTGAGAAGCAAAATCACTAAGATCTGTACATTTCAATTTTTAAAGAAACGGCCATATTACCTTGTTTTCTAAATACTGCACAGAACACTTTTGACATGGAAAATATCGGGGATTTAGAGAGAATATTGCCTAGAGCATACATAAATTTTAACAAAATCTGGGAATGACAAAATGCAAACAATAATTCACTAGTTCCAAGTTAAGCCTGCGAGTCTGCTGTTTTTACAAATGCCCAGGTGATGCTGATGATTATATCACATTAGAACTCTAACATTTTCCCACCTTCGCGCACCCAGTACCATACTTAGCATTCTACTGCTTCCCTTTGTGAAGCTACCTGTCTCATGGGTCATATCAATTTCCTACCAGCCAAGCAAGGAACAAATCTACCTTGGGAAAGTGCTATAGACAGGATTTGGCGCCAAGGGTCCAACGCTTGGCTTCCTATTGGTCACTGGACAGGGGCGGCTCTAATTGTGACGTCTCCGGCGGCGGATGGTTAGTAACAGAGGGAGGCGGGAGCGGAAGTGGGCAGCAAGAGGGCGGGGTGGGTGGCGGAAGGGGAGGGCCGGGGGAAGTTAATACAAGGAGCCGTCTTCCGGCGCTGGGGAGCGGAAGTTGTGGCCCGGTTGTGTCAACCCCGGGGCTGCAAGCTGAGAGTGTGGCTGCGACAGTAACCATGGGCGGGAAGAACAAGCAGCGTACGAAAGGGAACCTCAGGGTGAGTGGCGGGTGGTCGGGCCGACCGGGGGGCCTCGTCTCGCAGCAGCTGGCCCTGCCCTGCGCGTGGCTGGAAGGTGTGTGGAGCGCGGCTGCGGGGAAGCCTGTGTTTGCGTGTCAAGAGTGACCTCTCTGTTGTGTGTGCGTCCCTAGGGCGAGTTGGAGAATTGTCAGAGAAGAGATGTTCCAAGCCAGAACTGCCCCCATACAGACACACACCCGCAGTATTCATTAAGAAATGATTCAATGACAGCTTAAACTGGAAGGTAGCCAGGTTGATGGGGGGAGGGTGCGCTAGGAACAAGGGAAGTTGAGTGGGAGGAAGTTAAAAGTGAGCCCAGTTTGCAGGTTACTTCGGATCACGCCAGTCCCCCCTTTCCACTAAACCTACAGTGGCTCCTCATAGCCCTCCGGATAAAGGCCAAAGTCCCTAGGGTGGTGTCCTTGGTTTATGTGGTCTGCCGGTCTCTCCTTTCCATCTCCAGTTCCGTCTTCAACTCCCACGTCTTGGTTTACTCTATCCAGCCACATTGACTTCTTTATCATGCCTTGACCTTGCCTGGCAGATTCCCAAGGCTGTTCCATTACGTGGCTCCAAATTTTGCTTTAGACACCTCAATGAGATTTCCCATAATTGCTTATTTTAAATTGTAGCTCTCTCCCACTCCCTGTTTTTCTACCCTGCTTTATTTTTCTCTACTGCATTTATGACTTCTAATATACTGTGTAGTTTACTGTCTTGTTTCAATAAGATGTAAGTATTTTGAAGACAGGTGTTTTCATCTGCTGCTATCTTTGGAGTCTAGAATAGGGACTGGCATGTAGAAGAAGCTCACAAAATACTTTTTTGAGAAGACTTTGAAGTGGATTCATGTAAAGCTACATGACTAGGAATGTTATCATGGTAATTTTTTTTGTGTGTGCTGTTCAATTTATTACGAGAATGCTCTCCCCCGCCCCCCCCGTTTCTGATCTAGTTAATTTTAGTGAATTCAGTTCCATATTTTCTTAGATCGATCACTTAATCTGTTTTGGAAGATAATAATGATACCAGCAATGGTAGCAACTTATTTTGTTAAGTATTGTGGTAAGCACTTACTTGCATTGCCATTTAATGTTTTTTATAAAAATATTATCCAATTATTTTATTTTTGAGACAGAGTCTCACACTATGTCACCCTTGGTAGAGGACCACGGCGTTACATCTTACAGCAACCTCAAACTCTTGGGCTTAAGAGATTCTCTTGCCTCAGCCTCCCTAGTAGCTGGGACTACAGGTGCCTGCCACAACTCCCGGCTATTTTTTGGTTGCAGTTGTCATTGTTTAGGTGGCCCAGGCCAGGTTCAAACCCACCAGCCTCGGTATATGTGGGCTGGAGCCGTAACCACAGTGCTATGGTAACATCTCTTTCTTACAGTTTATGTATTTTGCTAATTGTATGAGAGTTAATTGCAGAAATGGGGATTCTTAACTGCTAAATAATTCATCTTGTGTCTTTCATAAACAATGCCATTTATTATTATTATTTTTTTAAAGACAGTCTCTCACTTTGTCGACCTTGGTAGAGTGCTGTGGTGTCACAGCTCACAGCAACCTCCAGCTCTTGGGCTTAGGTGATTCTCTTGCCTCAACCTCCTGAGTAGCTGGGAGTACAGGCACCTGCCACAATACCCGGCTACTTTTTTGTTGCAGTTTGTCCTGACCGGGTTTGAACCTCCTACCGTTGGTATATGGGGCCGGTGCCCTACTCACTGAGCCACAGGTGCCGTCCAACAATGCCATTCTTCTATGTAATTATGAGCAATTACAGCATACAGAAGCTTTAACTTTGATATAATACCATAATCTAGTATATTGTCTTACATTTAGGTTCTGTCATTGTCAATAATAATATTCTGTATGATTTTTAAGATCCACCATTTTAAAGAAGACATTTGGGCTCCTATCAAGGATCACTTATTCCATTTAGCTCCTTGATTTAGATAGATGGCAAGGGCTTTTTGGTGGGGGATAGGGAAAGGAGTGTCATTATGACAATTTGGAAGAATTGGGGCTGATTATTTTGCTTAATTTAGATTTGTCTAATTGTTTCCTTATGATTATATTTAGTTTAAACCTTGGAAGCATTGCTTCATAGATGATGGATCTTTCTTAGTGCAGCACAACAGAACACATGATACCTATGTTTGTCCCATTATTGATGTTATTAGTTTAATCACTTGGTTAAGGTGGTATCTATTGAAAAGTTATCTTTTTCCATTGGCTAATAATAAATAATATGCTAGTTTGAGACTATGAATGTCCTGTTCCACCACCAACTTTCACCTAATGGTTTGAGTACCCTTTGATGATTCTTACTGGAATCAGTTATTATTTTGGTGATTAAAAAAATTTAATCCTGACAGTAACCCAAGTAATAAATAAGTTATTATTATTATCTCATTTTAAAGATGATGGAACTGAGGTTTAGAGAAATGAACTTGCCTGAATTTATGTAGCCAGAAAGTTGCAGAATTAGGATTTGAACTTCAGAGTAGCAGTAATTCATTTGACAGACAACTTTTGATATTGGATGCCATGTGTTCAAAGATGATAGACAAATGTCTGCTGTTCTTGAACTGGTATTTTGATGATAGAGATAGATAACTAATAAAGTATTGTAATATACTAAAGAATTATGTATGATGCAGGTGTGAGCAGAAAGAATGTGGGAGAACAGAAAAGAATGGCTATTTACCCAAGGAAGGCAAGTGTTGCAAACTTAGAATTTTGAAGTAGTTTGTCAGGCAATGAGTAGGAAGGAAATTTTTCAGGCAGAGAGAAATGATTATACAAAGGCCAAATTGTGAAAAGGTAGAACATTCTGAAAGCGTTGAATTCGGTCTGGTACTAGAGCACAGATGATGGCAGCATAATTAGGAGACAGAAGTGGGGAAGAGAGGCAAGAGAAGGAATGGGTAGGTGGTAGGATGTAAGACTGGGAAGTCAAGGTCAGATGGTGAAAGATCTAAGTTTTCCTCAGTTTATCTTTAAACTGTAGGCTCAGGATTGCTATGTCACATAATCTTAAGATGCCAGGCACAAAAGATTGTAGATAGAAATAGGGGTGGTATAAAAAAAAAAATTAATTGCCAGAAATAGAATCAATGTTCTTGATTTTTACTGAACTGGGTATAAGCATCTAACATAAAAACATCCTAGTAGTAATGGCTTTTTTTTTTTTTGAGATGGTGTCTCACACTGTCACCCTGGGTAGCGTGCCACAGTTTCACAGCTCACAGGAACCTCAATCTTGAGCCCAAGTGATCTTCTTGCCTCAGCCTCCCAAATAGCTAGGACTACAGGCTCCCATCACAATGCCCTTAAGTTTCAGTAGTGGGGTGGGTGTCTGGCTCTTGTTCAGGCTGGTCTCACTCAATCCAGAATGCTAGGATTACAAGGCATGAGACATATACGCAGGGCAGCCTTGCAAATACATTTTGAGTTCAAAGTAAAAGATACAATTAGTGCATTTCAAGATAATTTGTTACTTTTAAATTAGAAACTGGAAATTTATTACCTTTTCTTGTGCTTCTAGTTATCACTGTCAACTCCAGTATTTCACTTTAGGTCAGAATTCAGCCTCAATTTCTTTAACATTTAGCAATAATTAGTTTGTTATTTTGTTTCATAGTAAAACTATTTTAAAATGAGGTTATAGAAAATTCTGATATTCTTATATCATATTTAGTTTTTAGAATTTCTGTTGAAATTCACAACCTTCGTTTGTAGCTCTTTATTCATGTACTGAGAAAGGCAAACAGAATGTTAGTTGATTTCAATAATTTATTTTATTTTATTTGAGACAGAGTCTCACTCTGATGCCTTGGCTAGAGTGCTATGGCATCATAGCTCACAGTAACCTCAAACTCTTGGGCTCAAGCTGTCCTCTTGCCACAGCCTCCTAAATATCTGAGAGTACTATGCCACATTTTAATGAAATTCAAAAATAAAGAATCTTTTTTTTAATTACTCTTAAATGCTACAGTTTAGAAAAAAAATGTAATTCAGACCATCATTTTCATTTCAGGTTCTTCAATTCAGTGTAGAGGGAGAGCTATATTATTCTTTGTCAAATGAGTGTTACAAGCACAATTTTACTAAGTATGAGCAACTTGAATCACATGTTTGAGCAACCCTCTGGGTAATAGTCTTATAGAAAAATAAGAAATAGATGAGCTTAGATGGGTTGACAGTCATCTTGGTGGTCAAACTGTGAGGCATTTTTCTCTGAGATGACAACGAATAAGTTAATGTCTTTCTGCAGTTCAAGTATTTCATTTATCTAGAGCAACTAACTCCCTAACTTTTCGTACCAAGAAACTACTGTATTATGTATCAGTTGAACAAGTCACTGGCAGTGGTTCAAAACAAAGGCATGTATCTTATTTCTTGGCCATTGTGTTGATTTTTATGGCCATAATAATGTAATTTTAGCCCAAAGAGGGTAGGCTAGGCTAGGTTTTGGGTATCTGCCATTAAGAAGCAGATATCATTAGGCTAGTCCCATGGCTATTGCTTAATAATTATTGGTTGAGTGAACAGATGAATGAAAAGATGAGATTCATTTATAAGTTAATTTTACATCATTACACAGTGTATGTAATCTTCATATGAAAGTTGGAAATAAGTGCTGTTTTATAAATTTTTTAAATGACAGTTTTACAAGTGACTTCATATGTAAAATTTTATTTTATTTCTTTAACATTTCATCATGGGCTATTATATTAATATTATGACTCACTAATGTAGTGGTTCTCAACCTTCCTAATGCTGCAACCCCTTAATACACAGTTCCTGTGGGTCGCAACCTTCAGGTTGAGAACCGCTGCACTAATGGATTATATCCATGGTTTAAAAAACATGGTTCTGATGTTCAAGAAACCAGGAAATAGCTCCCAGAATCATTATTGATAAATTCTTAGTGACAAACATTCATCTGTGGGAAAGATTAAAATAGATGAAAAGGCTAGAAAAAATTAAAAGGTACTCAAGTAAAAGCTTGTTCTGATTATGGGAATCGTAAAGGAATTATAAAGTTAAATTTTGAATTCTTCCTGGGCCCTGATGTTTTTTCTTTCTGACTTTCTTAACCAGCCTTCAAACAGTGGTCGAGCTGCAGAACTCCTTGCCAAAGAACAGGGAACTGTGCCTGGATTTATTGGTTTTGGAACATCTCAGAGTGACCTAGGCTATGTTCCCGCTATTCAAGGAGCTGAAGAAATTGACAGTCTTGTAGATTCTGATTTCCGAATGGTGCTGCGGAAGCTTTCAAAGAAAGATGTCACAACAAAATTAAAAGCAAGTTTTCTGTTTTCTTAAAAATGATCAAAAAGTCCTATTGTTAAAATGTCATTAGCATACTTTATGTAATGAAATATGAATAGTAATTCACCAGTAAGTTTTTTTCACAGTTGTACTTTTTTCTGACACAGAGGTAAGCTTCATTGATTCTTATCTTCTGGATTATAAATTAGTTTGTTGCATTAAACTTAACCTCTTTGGCTGTTTAGTTTTTCCCATTAGGGAATGTAATTTTGGCCCCAAATTTTATTTTGTTTATTTATTTATTTGAAACAGTCTAATTCTGTTGCCTGGACTAGAGTGTAATGGTGTCATGATAGCTCACTGCAGCCTCAATTTGGAGTTCAAGTGACCCTCCTGGCTTACCCTCCCAAGTAGCTGGTATTACAGTCATGTACCACCATGTTACCCAATTTTCCTAATTTTTATAGAGATGGGGTTTCACTCTTGCTCAAGGTGGATTTGAACTCCTGTTTTCAAGCAGTCCTCCCAGCTTGGCCTCCCAAGTTGTTAGTTTTATAGGTGTGAGCCACCATGCCTGACCTTGACCTATAATTTTATATGAGATTTGTTTTTTGTTTATATATATATTTCTTACTGCAGTAACTCATGAAGGAACTCTGTAAGTAGAAATGATGTATTTTCTCGTTAAATAAAAGAGAAGCTCTAGAACAGAATAAATACAATCAATAGCCAATATTTTGACTGTTAATCCTTGATAATGTTAATCATTTTTAGGCAATGCAAGAATTTGGAACCATGTGTACAGAGAGAGACACAGAAGTTGTAAAAGGAGTTCTTCCATATTGGCCAAGAATTTTCTGTAAAATTTCACTTGTAAGTATTAAAACTTTACTAATTTATTTCTGTTTTTTGGGGGTTTTTTTTGGGAGAAGTCATCATGGGGACTGTAATTAATTAATTACATAATAATTAATAATTAATTTTTCTTGAGGGTTATAAAATGGTTACATTGTTATGCAGATTGGATCAGGTTGAGTTGTGATAAGTGTAAGGAGTCTGTGTTTTCATAAATTAGGTTATTACTAGAAATTTACTCAGATACTTTCTACTTATAATGAATTTTGGCAATTATTTTATTCCTTTGTATATTTGCTGCAGAAGAATGAGAGTGAATTACTTAATTACTCAAGACTTGGCTTTGAATCTGTCTTGAATACAGTTTTCTCCTTTAGAAAACCCTACAATTTTGATATTTAAAATATAATTTCAATTTTAATCTATACACCGGTGAATTCTTAGTAAAGGGTATTATAGCATATCCAGAAATGTCTGTGTTTGTTTTTAGGGGCTAGAGATATTTTAAACCACATTTATATTTTTAATAGGATCATGACCGCCGGGTTCGAGAAGCCACACAGCAAGCTTTTGAAAAACTTATCCTTAAAGTAAAGAAACAGTTGGCTCCCTATTTAAAAAGCTTAATGGGATATTGGCTAATGGCCCAGTGTGATACTTATACACCCGCTGCCTTTGCCGCAAAAGATGCATTTGAAGCAGCTTTCCCTCCAAGCAAACAACCAGAAGCCATAGCATTTTGTAAGGATGAAATTACAAGCGTAAGTTCTTGGAACCATTCTAAATCTATCTTTTTCTTCAGTATTTAAGGATTATAAGCATACTATAATGACAACTCTTTTACTTGGGATTGTAGGGGAATCAGTAAGTGAAATATTTTCAACTGAAGGTGGTCTTTTTAAAATGGTTTTTAACAAAATTAACATTTCAAATTGGATCTTTCTATAATAATTAAATATTATTTTTAAATTTATAAGTCTTAATTTATTATACATCTAAAAAATTAGATATATGCTTTACAATATGTAATCTAAATAATGAATATATGTAAAAATGAATCTAAAATTATTTTCTCTTGTATTTCCATGTCAATATATATGTATACATCTGTCTATCACATTCCTTTTATTGGCTTCCTGGTATTAGTTTATATGGATGTACAATAGTTTATTTAACCCCTTTTATGTTAATATACTATTGGATTTCCCCCTAAATTTTATTATAACACATGCTGCTTCAATGAACGTTCTTAAATAAATAAATCTTTTCATACCTTGTGAGAATGATAGTTACTAGAACTTATAGTAACTATATGTTGAGTCAAAGGACAAGACCATTAAACATTTTTATAGATATTGTTAAATGGCCTTTCAAAAGACCAAACAAATACATATTCCCATTAACAGATAAGAAAGTTTCTTGACTCAGCACCTGTAGCTCCAGTGGTACGGTGTCGGCCACATACTCAAGGGCTGTGTGTTCAAACCTGACCTGGGCCTGCCAAACAACAATGACAACTACAACAAAAAAATAGCCTGCTGTTGTGGCAGGCACCTGTAGTCCCAGCTACTTGGGAGGCTGAGGCAAGAGAATAGCTTAAGCCCAAGAGTTTGAGGTTGCTGTGAGCTGTGATGCCATGGTACTCTACCAAAGGCGATATAGTGAGACTCTGTCTCAAAAACAAACAAACAAAAACCTGCACCTTTCTCTACTCACAAATATTGATTCAAGATGGATAAAGGACCTAAATTTAAGGCACAAAACCATAAAAATCATCAAAGAAAGCATAGGAAAAACACTTGAAGATATCAGCCTTGGGAGAGACTTTATGAAGAAGACTTATGTGGGAATTATAACAACAAAAATAAACAAGTGGGACTTAATCTGAAAAGCTTCTGTGCAGCTAAGGAGATAACAACCAAAGCAAATAGACAACCTACACAATGGGAAAGGATATTTGCATATTTTGAATCAGACAAAAGCTTGATAACTAGGATCTATAGCGAACTCAAATTAATCCACATGAAAAAAGCCAGTGATCCCATATATCAATGGGCAAGAGACATGAATGGAACCTTCTCTAAAGAAGACAGATGAGGCTCAGCACCTGTAGCTCAGCGGCTAGGGCGCCAGCCTCATACACTGGAGCCGGCGGGTTCAAATCTAGCCCAGACCTGCCAAACAACAATGACAACTATACAGAAAAATAGCTGGGCCTTGTAGGAGGCGCCTGTAGTCCTAGCTACTTGGGAGGCTGAGGCAAGAGAATCACTTAAGCCCAAGAGTTTGTGATGCCACAGAGCACTCTACCCAGGGTGACAGCTTGAGATTCTGTCTGAAGAAAAAAAAAAGAAGACAGATAAATGGCTAGCAAACATATAAAAGAATTCTCATCATCCCTAATTATTAGAGAAATGCAAATAAAAACCACCCTGAGATATCATCTAACCCCAGCGAGAATGGCCCACATCACAAAATCTCAAAACTTCAGATGCTAGTGTGGATGTGGAGAGAAAGGAACACTTTTACACTGCTGGTGGGACTGCAAACTAATACAACCTTTTTGGAAGGAAGTATGGAGAACCCTCAAAGAACTTAAGCTAGACCTCCCATTTGATCCTCCAATCCCATTACTGGGCATCTACCCAGAAGGAAAAAAATCCTTTTACCACAAGAAGACTTGCACTAGACTGTTTATTGCAGCTTAATTTACATTCACCAAAATGTGGAAATAGCCTAAATGCCTACCAACCCAGGAATGGATTAACAAGCTATGCTATATGTATACCATGGTATACATACACTATTCAGCCATTGAAAAGATGGAGACTTGAGACTTTACATTGTTTCTATTACCCTGGATGGAAGTGGAACACATTATTCTTAGTAAAGCATCACAAGAATGGGGAATCATGAATCCTATGTACTCTATTTTGATATGAGGATAATTAATGACCTAGTACTTGGTGGGAGGTGGGTGAAGGGGAGAGCAGAGAAAGAGAAAGAGAAAGGTGGGTGGGGGAAAGGAAGAGCAGAGAGTGAGAAGGAGGGTGGGGGGGTGGGAAAAGGAAGAACAGAGAGAGGAAAGTGGGTAAGGGGATGTGAGTCTTGGTGTGTGACACACCTTTTGGGGGCAAGACACAAGTGTAAGAGGGACTTTACCTAACAAATGCAATCAGTGTAACCTGGTTTCTCGTACCCTCAATGAATCCCCAGCAATAAGGTACAAAAAGAAAGTTTCTCCATAATTGGCCAACAACACTTCAGCCATATATTTTGGATGAAAAATGATCGGTCATAACTATTTATGGATTTCAGTGGGTCAGTGTGTCTATGTCTAGTAGTGTCTGACTTCTTTTTCATTTGCTTTTACCAACCTATGGACTGGAAAAAGCAGACAACCAAGTTTGTTAGAATTACAGCAAGAAAAAATAGTAGGCTGGCATGGTGGCTCATGCCTGTAATCCTAGCACTCTGGGAGGTTGAGGCCAGTGGACTGCTTGAGCTCTGGAGTTTGAGACCAGCCTGAGCAAGAGCAAGACCTCATCTCTAAAAATAGAAGGGCATTATGGCAGGTGCCTATAGTCCCAGCTACTTGGGGGGCTCAGGCAAGAGGATCGCTTCTGCCTAAGAGTTTGAGGTTGCACCTGTAGTTCCAGCTACTTGAGTGGCTCAGGCAAGAGGATCACTTCTGCCCAAGAGTTTGAGGTTGCTGTGAGCTATGATGCCATGGCACTCTACCCAGGGTGACAAACTGAAGCTTGGATGTGGAAACAACCTAAATGGCCATCAACTCAGAAATGGATTAACATACTGTGGTACATGCATATCTTTTTTAATATTCTGGATGTTGTTGAAACACATTTTTAGTAAAGTGTCACAAGAATGGAAAAACAAATATCCAATGTACTCAATACTAATAGGAAGCCAGTAGATGATCCAGTGCAGGTCCAAAGAGGAGAAAAACTCATTTCAATTAAAATTGGGGGGAGGGGTAAAGAAGGAGGGGGAGAGGGTTAGGGTGCTCTCACTGAATGGGCACGGGGTGGGTGGGGGGTTCGCACACCTTTTGTGGGAGGGGCATAACCCCAAGATGGACTTCACCTAATAAAATCAAATATTTTGATCTCGTGCTTGTACCCTCACATTAACCTGAAATAAATTTACTTAAAAAATTTAAAAAAAAAAAAAAGAAATAAAAGTGGATGAACTAGGATTGTGGTGGGGAGGAAGTGAGCATTTAAAAAAATTCATGCTTGCATTCATTCCCTTAGTTAGTACTCTTGTGTTTTCAATGCACTCTGTGAATAACAATCCTCCTTTTCTTTCTTTCAATTAGTCATCTTTCCTGTGGCCTTCCACTACACTTAAAGTTCAGATTTTTTTTTTTTATCTTGGCATACAAGGTTCCACAAGATCTGGTACCTGCTTACTTAATTTGTTCTTTTCACTCAACACCTCTTCCCCAACTCATTACTTGATTCTAGCTCCCCATTTAAGTTCTTCCCTTCTTTATTTCTCATGTGTACTGAGCTTGGTTTTGTAGGAAGAGCATTTGTAGCTTTAATCATATTCTCAAAGGGAATTTTCTAACCAATCTGTAAATTAACAATCATTGATTGATTTAAAAAAATAAGTGATAAATATGAGAATGAAGTGTCATGAGTTTAAACATTAAACTTGAGGATGGATTCTGAGACAATTGATTTGGTGGTTCATGGGGTTTAAAATTTTTTTTCTTGGCTTTGTTTTGGGTGGATTGCTGATCATTGCATATGGAGATTATTTTCTCCATTTTATTTTCCTTTTACTTGGCTGTGTCACAGTTCATTATAGTTCTTGGGATTGAACTGTCTCAAGTTCAAAACCAGCTTAGAGAGAGGAATGAGGCAAATGAAGACCAAAATGTTGGCGATATAGGTAGTATGTGTATCATACCATCTATAAGACATGGGCTCTGAATGACACTGTTGGTTCCAGTTCTACTCTGCCATTAACTAGATGTGTGACCTTGGACAAGCTTCTGTGCCTACATTTCTGAATCTATAAAGGAGTTAGTAACTTCATGGAATTGTGCGGATTAATTTAGTAAATGCATAAATGTGCTCAAAGCAATAACTAGCATATGGAAAAGCTCAATAAATATTAGCTATTGGTATTGCTGATAAAGTTGATACTGAAACAATGGACTCCTAGTATTACATTTCAGGTAGGCAGACATACTCAACATTGGAAAACCTTAGACCTTGTTCTGATGGAGCAAAGTACAATGTATGATGTTTCCTACAGTCAAGGAGGCTCACAGAAAGAAGGGAGGGGAAAGCAGAGGCTAATTTCTCTCCCACGTTTACTAATTAATTTTTCTACTTCACTGCTGTGTACAAGAGAAATGCAGGAACGGTGGCCAGGAATATTTTTAGGAGTGTAGGGAAGAAATACTCTATTCTTCTTACTTCATTTCAACAGCAGCCTTGGGGATTGATAGGAAAAGAAAACTTTTTAGCATTGCTGTTTGATTTTATACTTAAGTAGATGAGGTTTATGGGGATTTTTTAAAAATAGGCTTTACCTTAATAGGCTCTATCTGTTTACCATTGACAGTTCAGCAAAATCTCAAGGCTTACTACTTTCTCCCTTTTGTAGGTGCTGCAGGATCATCTTATAAAAGAAACACCTGATACACTGAGTGATCCACAGTAAGTGGTATTATTTCTGTGTAATTCATGGTGAGGATTCATTTCACTCATACATAATCAGAGAGTTAAAATGTGAAATTTATTTATTTATTTATTTATTTATTTTTTGATAAAGAGTCTCATTTTGTTACCCTCAGTAGAGTGCTGTGAAGTCATAGCTTACAGCAACTTCAAACTCTTGGGCTCAAGTGATGCTCTTGCCTCAGCCTCCTGAATAGCTAGAACTATAGGCGTCCACCACAAGGCTCAGCTATTTTTTTTTTTTAAGAGACAGGATCTTGCTCTGGCTCAAACTGGTCTCAAACCTGTGAGCTCAGGCATTCCATCCACCACGACTCCCAGAGTGTTATGATTATAGGTGTGAGTCACCATGCCCAACCAAGAAATTTTTTTAAAAAGAAGGAATTTTAGGCCGGTGGTGTGGGTCATACTTGTAATGCTAGCACTCTAGGAGGCTGAGGCTGGTGGATTGCTTGAGTTCAAGAGTTTTGAGACCAGACTGAGTATGAGCAAGATCCTATCTTAAAAAACAAAAAAAGGAATTTTAAATGTAGAGATGAAAATAATTAATATAATGGTATATATGAGGTGCTGTGTTAAGGGATTTTACTTGCAAATTTTCCTGGTATTTAACTTGTATTATCTGGGAGCTACATATTTAGTTCTTTTGGAGAGTTTTTAGATTTTAGGAGGATTTTAGATTTACTTTTTGATGGTGATAGCAGGAATTATTTTAAGATTTGGCTGAACATAGTTGAAGTACTATGAATAATTTTATTGAAAGCAGTAAATCACTCTTAAAAAATGTGATGAAATTCTTGTGTGTGTGTGTTTCTATTTTGAAGGAGGGAGGCACAGAGGAAATAAAGCAATTTTGGTAGATATTTAATGATAAAAATTTAAAATAGAAATGCTAAGTATGTATTTTAAATTATTCTCAATCCTTATATTTATTTTCTTTTCACATCAAGAACTGTTCCAGAGGAAGAAAGAGAAGCTAAATTCTACCGGGTTGTAACTTGTTCCTTATTGGCACTAAAGAAATTGATTTGCCTTTTACCTGATAATGAGCTTGATTCTCTGGAGGAGAAATTTAAGTCTCTTTTATCACAGAATAAATTTTGGAAATATGGAAAACACAGTGTACCTCAGGTATCCCAAATCTTTTATTTTAAGTCATTTTTATGATTCTTCTCCTGTCTTGTTAATTTATATTTATTGTTTACATTTAAAACTCTGCAAGCACATCTTTGTGATAAGTCATTCATTTACTGAATTTGCTCTTTTACTAGAATGTTATTCTATTTTCACTTTTTTATTTGGTTTGGGCCTCAGGTTCAAAGTTGAATTATACTTGTTTGTTCTTAGCACCTTAAAATTAGCATGTTGAGGCTTTTCTTATTTAATGTTTTTATTTTTTCTGTTTTTGTCCCTGTATTTACCTCCATTCTCTACTTCTACTGGCTGACTTTTCTGATGTGTTTTATGTATGTACTTTTTCATTTGTACAGTTGATTCTCATTATTCATAGCAGTTATGTTCTGTAAAGTCATTAGGAACACTGACTTAGTGAATGCTAGACATTGCTCTTAGGGGAAATAAAAGGTTAGGTACCTGTGAGCCTCTGGTCACAACATTTTTGTCAGTTGATAATACATAATCTGGGTAGATACCCAGTAATGGGATTACAAGGTCAAATGGAAGGTCTACATTTAGATCTTTGAGGATTCTCCATACTTCTCTCCAAAAGAGCTGTGTTAGTTTGCAATCCCACCAGCAGCGTAGAAGTGTTCCCTTCTCTCCACATCCATGCCAGCAAAAAATGTGAATTTTTAATTTACATAAACGGTATTGTGTGTTATATTTCATTCCACTTGTTAACTTGTTAAAAAGATTCTTGTTCCTGTGTGTACATCTGATCCCTACCTTCGAGTTGCTGTATAATATTGAGAAACTTACATCTACTGTCCATTTTACCTGTCCCTTCCTCCAGTGATAGACGTTCTAAATGTCTCCAACTCCTCAGTCTTATAAACAATGCAGCAGGGAACATCTGCACTCAAATGTGAAGATCTTCATCTTCACTTTACTTTTAACTTTAAAAAAATCTATTTTTAATTATTCTATAGGCACCCTTTATAGGGTACATGTGATGTTTTGGTATAGGAATACTGGAATTAATCAATTAGGGTAATTGGGGTATGCATCACCTAAGGCATTTATATTTCTTTGTGTTAGGAACATTCCGACTGTATTCTTTTAGTTATTTAAAGGAATACCCTAACTTACTGTTGATTATAGTCACTTTTTTGTGTTATCAAATATTGTCCATTCTAGCTAACTATATTTTAACAGCCATTAACCAGCCACACTTTATTTCCTTCCACCCCTACAACATATGATTTTTGTCCTTCTTTTAGTGTGATGCATCACATTTATTAATTTGCATATGTTAAACTATCCTTGCCTGCCTAGGATGAATTCCACTTGAACATGATAAATAACCTTTTTTATATGTTGTTGTATTTGGTTGAGGATTTTTTTATCTTTCATCATAGATACTGGCCTATAATTTTCTTTTTCTGTTGTGTCTTTGGTTTTGGTATCAGGGGGATACAGGCTTCACAGAATGAGTTTGAGAGTATTCCTTCCTCTATTTTTTGGAATGGCTTAAGTAGAATAGTTATTAGCTCTTCATTGAATGATTGATAGAATTCAGCAGTGAGGTCATCAGGTCCTGGGCTTTTCTTTGATGCAGGGCTTCTAATTAATTTTATTTATTTATTATTTTTTTTAATTTAAATTTCAAACAGCTCTGATATGCAGAGTGGTTATTTCTTTTTTTTTTTTATTGCTTAGGATTCATTAAGGCTAACAAAGAATTAGGTTACACTGATTACTTTTGTTAGGTAAAGTCCCTCTTACAATTGTGTTCATGCAGGACTTTTTATTACTGCTTCTATCTTGTTACTCATTATTATTTTATTGAGGCCTTCAATTTCTTCCTGGTTTAATTTTGGTGGGTTGTATGTATCTAGGCATTTGTTCATTTCTTCTAGCTTTCTTTTTTTTTTTTTTTCATGGATTAGATTTTTTATTTTATTTTTTTATTTTTTTTTAAATGCAAAGCGTTTATTTTTCTCAACTGACATTTTCAACAACAGTCTTTTTAGTTTTTGCTTTTATTCAAAAGTTTTTATGGACATGTGAGAATAGTTAAAAAGATGGCTCTATTCTTTTTTTTTTTTTTTTTTTTTTTTTTTGTAAGACAGAATTTATTCACAGAAAAGAAAGAAAAGAATACAGAAAACATTAAGGCATCTGTTAGAGGGAGAAAATTCTAGTGGGGAGAGAGAAGCTCTCTCGGTTTCTCTCC